>CM076576.1:728635936-728753499 GCA_034641835.2 Pinus albicaulis
GGTGTACTCTCAGTCTGGCACACTATATGATATCTTGACTGATGCCCCGCGTCTAGGGACCTCTAAAGCACCAGCTACCCCATCGGTTGATGGTGTTATTGGTTTCGTTTCTCAGACTTCTCGGAAGTCCTCTAATGGGAAGCAGAAGATGAATTCTTCCAATAATTCTGCTCTTCCTGCCCCTCCAGATTCTGGTAAGACTGTGGAGGTCAATGCCGTTCAGGCCAATCCTAAGGAAAAGGCCTCCAAAGGGAAGAAGAAAGGCAAAGGAAAATCCAAACCCGATGCCCCAAAACCAGAGTCTTCTAAACCTCGTGATGACGATGGTTCCCAACGCAAACCGAAGTACCCCTGCCTGATCTGTGAAGGAGATCGTTACACCAAAGATTTTCCCCGATGATCTGAAGTTAGTCAACTTCTAAAAGGCTCTAAAGGGACTCTGGTAGTTCTCAAAGAACCGTTCCCATCTTAGCAGACCCAGATGGTTGAGCAGCCCTCACCATCTGCACCATTTGGGTCCCAAGTCTTTATGATGAATGGTGTTGCACCTATTTCGATTGCTATGTGTTCAAAGGATTATGCTGGATCATGCGAGGAAACTGGAAAGGAATTCGTTGATGGCCCACCTCCCCCACCTGTCTCTGGTCCTTTAGAAATTGAGAAGCCCAGCACTGAACCCATTGTAAGGCCACCTTCCAAAGGTGTTTTGCGAAAATCTTCCTATAATCCAAACGCCCGTGCCGCTCAGCACTACAGCATTGTTGAGGATTTGGCACAGGCGCCTTCCGCAATTTATACGTTGGAAGTGCTTCAAATTTTCCCATCACAACGGAAAGCTTTGTTGTTTGCAATCGGTGGAATTGATCCTGCCGACTCTAGTCTTCTCACCTTCGACCTGAAAAAAAATTTGTCCTAGCTTCCACATCAAATCGCTCTTGTTATACAAGTCGGTATCAATGGACTCAACATCCACAGAGCCGTTGTGGACGAAGGTGCTTCCACCTGTGTTATGTCATATGCCCGTTGGAAGGCCATTGGCTCTCCATCTCTTACTTCATCTCCCAATGCCCTAGAGGCATTTGATGGTAGGTAATCAAAACCCTTGGGTGTTCTCAATATTTTTCTGATCACGTTACAGGGTAAGACAGTCAATATAGAAGTAGAAGTGGTTGATGCCAAGCTCAACTACAATCTTCTTCTTGGTCGTATTTGGACCCACGCCATGTTATGTGTTCCGTCCACCCTCTTCCGGCTTCTGAAGTTTCCTCATGAGGGAAATATCATCACTGTCGATCAGTTGTCTTTCTTCACCTCATCCTCTGAGAACAACGTACCTTACATGGATCAAATTCCCAATCCCCCCGATAGTGTAGGACCCAGTCTCTTCAAAGACCCCGTTCTCAGGGGTATTTTTCCCACGCCACCACTGCACACTGCTCAAGTTAACATGATCTCTAGGTCAGATGACCCTTGGATCATCCCTTCGCCTGAACAGGTGACCTCTTTTTGGGACTCGATGCCTTTGACTCCAGTTGAGATCAATTATTGTGAGATCTTCGCTGCATCATATCCCCCTCCTTCTGAACATGCTCCTTTGAGCATGGATCTAGATGTATATTCTCAATCCCCTTGGCTCGGCGATGTAGATTTTCCCAATCCTTTAAGAGAATTCTTCCCATCTGACGAAGATATCATTGAAACGATGTCTCTTGAAGATCTGTCATGGAGTGATGGACATCATCGTTCCTCGTTCATGCCAGCCTGGGGGCAATGTCTAATTGTCTCGAGCGTGATGTATCTGGTTATCCCCCTCCTGAGCCTCCTCCTTTGAGCTCGTTAGAGCATAGTTCTTCCTCTTGTGTCAAGATCCTAAAACAATGAAACAAGCTACTACGAGGATAGTTCTTAAGTGTGTCAACCTCGTTAAAATAATGAAACACGATCTCGTTCAATTTGAGTTTTGTTTCGATCAAATATCTTGTGTTTTGAACCTTCACTCCATTTCCTATGGCTTGAAGCTTGGGGGGCATGTACCTCGAATTGAGACACCATGCTGGGGGCATGCCCGTTTTATTATCAAGCATAGTTTACATTTGTGTTTTAAGCTTGCGTAAAAATAAAATGTGATTTGTGTGGTTATGCATTTTGTGAACTTTTCCATTGGGTCGTTTGTTATGCAGATTATGTAACTAATGCATTAGATAACATTGTATTAGACATTTGCATAGCATGTTAAAAAACATCATCATATGTGAAAAAGATCCATCCAAAAATATATATATATATGTCGAAATGTTTGCAGTTTGTGTGCATCACATAAAATTCAAAAAATATACATGTATGTTTTAATAATATCCAGAGACAACATGTCTCTCAAAAATGTGCAAATGAAAAGCTTAGATGACTAATCAGCGTGGTGCTCATGGTAGCATGTCACTGCCCGCACCAATCGCCTCAGTAAATGATGAAGGCAACTAAGCACCCCCACGGTGTGACTCTGATAAGCCAATGGGACATCTGCTAGGCAAGCGTAATCTGGGATCCCACGCTCGATTCCCTCCAAGTTATGAACTAGCTCACTCCCCTCGCCACCCTCGCCTTGAGGGTCATAGGAAAGCGGGGTCCTCTGTGCGATCGGTGACATCCCGGCGGGCCTCTCTGGGCCAACATTTGCATACACATAGGATTTATTGTTAGAACGTGCATGTATACCAAAAAAAAAAATCATAAAATACATAATATCAAAAAGAGTCTTACCCAGCTCCTCATCCCAGTCTTCCCCCTCTGGGAGTGGAAGATCTGGGTCTCCCGTGAAGTCAGTACCGGCATAGGGCCAGTCCTCTATGACGATCAATTGTCGCCGAAGCCATAGAAAGAACTCGGGCCTCCATGACATTTGCTGGCCCCCTCTTGATCTGGGCATGAGTGTTGCCCACTGGGCCATCTGTGGCTCTCTCAACGGTGGCTCGGTGACTATCGCCCCCTAGCCCTGGAAGATTGGTAGTCGTTCGAGGATGAATGATACCAAGATAGATCCGTACCCAAAATGCTTCAGTTTGGCCTTCTTACACTTCATCAACTGCCATTTGATGTTCATTGTTACGACAGCGGCCCAATCGAATAGTGTCGGGTTCATGCATTCTGATGCTAAGAGGAGCTGTGTTTTAGTGGCTTCATGCAGTGCCTGCAACCCCGCAGCCCACGTAATGGTATGGAGCACCACTCTAAGTGATAGATCGGGGACTGTGTGGATATCAACCTTCCCACTACCTGATCATGTTCGTGCCCCTGGGCACACTCTTTCCGTCACCATTGCCATTTTCTCACCAGATGGCCTAGTACCTGTCAAGATCGGAACTGGACCTCTACGAGATAATCCAGTTATGAAGTAAACATTAGATAATTCGAGCTCCAACACTTGGTCTCGAAGCCTAAACTTATCTTCGTTCTCGTCCCAGATACTAATCAAGTACTACAGTAATTCAGGTTGCGCCCTGAGACATAGTGTCATGAAGAACTTTTTTAAGCCGCAATTCCGGAGAGCGTTCATACATGCCTCGTTCTCCATGGCCATTTCATCTTCTTCACTATGCTCCCTTTCTTTCCATTCGATCACCATTGTGACTATGTATCTGCACCAAAATGGTCACAAACACTTAATTAGATCCCTTGAACTCTCAAAGATCTGGATGATTGGTTCATTTTTTGTAAAAATTGAGCGGAAATTTAGGTTGCGCCATTGGCGCGACTGTTTTGCTGACAGTCGCACCAACTGGCGCGACCCCTTTGTAAAAAGGAGCAAATTGGCGCGGGTCCGTGCCCGATACCTGCACCAATTGGGCGAGCCCTAAATTTTCAAATATCCCCTCAGGGATAAAAAATCACAATGGAATTCTATAAAAAAATGGATTTAAACATAGCTAAGGGAAGCGCTTCTTACCTGGAAAAAATGAGAACTCAAATGATGTACTGGATCGTCCATAATCGTCGCCGCAAGTTCGCACAGGAAAAACTCACTGTTGCTCTCCACAAGAGGTAAAAAGTAAAAGTAAATATGTTTTTACTATTTTTGGCATATTTATAACTTTTCAAGATCAAATTAGGTTTTGAAGCTTATTTTTCCATTATTTTATTATATTTTGTCGAAAAATGGGTTTTACGCTTGCTTTCTTGTGGAATAGCAGGTTTTCACACGACTAGGACGACGATATGAGTTGTATTTTATATTTTTTCGGACTCGGTAAAAACACGAAAAAGTCACTACTGGAGTCATCTTTCGGCTCTTTTCTGACTCTCTAAACATGAAAAGATTGCCGAGTTGCTTGTCATTTTGATCTGGTTAAATTAGCTGCGAAACGACATCTACCCAGTATACATTTACCCTTTTTCGGGCTAGGATAGATTATTTACGAAAAAGGAATACCCTAGCCTATCACGACTAGGAGGTTTTCTCAGACATAGTTTTCTACCTTTTTGGATCTAAGGAACTATCTACGAAAAGGGACTGTTGGAGTTTACTTTTTCGTTGTCTTTTCAAACTCTCTAAACATGAAAAGACACCGAGTTCTTCCTTTGTCAGACTCGTTAAAACCTGATGACATCGGATTCTGTCATAATGAAGATACTCAAGTTCCTCCTTCCTAGGGCTCGTTAAATGTACTAGGTTGGATTTGTCTGAAGGAAAAACTTATATCACAAGCATATGCTATCCCCTTCAAGCTTTTTCTCAAAAATAATTGGGGTACTCACCAGAAATGGTGGGGAAAAATGAAACCAATATTATCGTCGTGTCGGCAGTATGTCATTCTTCAACATGGCATTTTTTTGCATTCGTGTCAGGTTGGGGACATATCATCTCATTTTCTGCTTGCCTCCATGGGTTTGGGTTATCCTTTTTGACCACTTATCTGCTATTTTCCTCGTCATCATGACCTCAGATATTTTGATGTCAAATACTTCCAAATCCAGTGTCGTGCCACCGATATGTTCAAGAGAATTTGACCTCTGCAGTTTTCAACCCTCCTCTGATTCTCTACTGATCCTGATTCACAAAAATTATGTTCCTCTGTCTCACGTCTCTGATGTGGGAAACATTATGGCCCACCTTCGATCAAATTCACTTCCTATCGACTTCAGCTCATTATCTAGGAAGTTGATCTAGAGACTCCCTTTAGGTACCTTGGAGCCTGCATGCCTCAATGGCGGGTTCTTCGCATTCGACGAAAGGTTTTCATCATTGGCCTTCATTTGAATAATTCTATGGGTTTTCGACGTCAGCTCACTGTTCACATTCCATGGATTGTACCTCTAGTACCTTGAGGGCCATCGTCATTATTGGTGGTTCCTTTCGCGTCTGTTAACGGCTTTCATCATTGGCTGGTAATCAGACGATGTTCTTTCATGTTCGACTTCAGCTCACATATTCACATGCTAGGACTTGTACTCTATACGGGTCGAGATGGAGCACAAGACCCTGGGTTTTGTCTGATGGAATCTAGGTTGCGGATTTGTGGATTATCATGATTGGTTACATGGCTCATTAATTGGATGGCTGCAACCATACCTGAGTCTGCTTATTGATCCTTTCTGGATGGCTGCGTCCATACCTTGGATCTTGATTATTGTATACTCTGTTATGGATGGCTACGCCCATACCACATATCATGTATTTGAGATATCAATTGTATTTGTCTACGCAGGTTTTCTGACGGCATTGTTTTCATTTGGGCACGTTCTCATAAATAATTTCACCCCTCTCTCTCTTTCGGGCCTCATGCTTTAGGGGGCATCTGTTACACAGTAATTTGTCACCGTCCCTACAATCCCCGGTCTCGCACATTGGAGGGCCTTTTCCGTGACCTGTGAGCAGTGACATAACCTGAAACCACTTTCATGGCATCCCCCTTGACAAGGACAATCATTCCTCTGAAGAAAGTTTCCTTTGAAAACCCTAAAAACTGATCTTTTGGCCTTGGCGCGACTAGCCAGTTGAGCCCTCGTGCTAATGGGGAAAATCCACCAAAGAGGGCGCGCCAACTGGCGCTCTGTCCTAGTGTCTTGCTTGCGCCAAGCTTAATAAGGATTGTTTTTTAAAAATAAATGGTGTAAGTTTGATTCCAACAAACTTCTGAACGAGTCTCTAAAATGAGTTGGGAAGTTTGGCTCCAGATCTCCATGTAGGGGAGGTGGTTTTCCACCTATCATGGAAACTTCCTTGAGGATAGAGCCAATCCCACAATTGTAGGGATCCCAACTCTCGTTCCACCATATATATAAGCTTGCCAATTTCCCTTAGCAAGCTAGTAGTCCTAATATCACTAGAGAAGAGCTGAACTTATAGCAAGGAGACTATCGCCAGACAGCCTTTGAGAGCCAAGCTGAAGAGAGAGAGCTTTGTCCCATTTCTGATGAGCTTCATTGAGACGTGCTCCGCTATCGACCCTGCCGAAGGAAGATCCAACGTCAGAGCTTTGGGTTGTATCCTTCCTTTGTTATTATTAATGATAAGTGACTTTGATTATGGTTTCATTCATGTGTCTTTGTCTTTGATGCAATGAATTACATCCTGTCTGACTGATGTATGGTTACAAGATTTAGATTCTATGTTGTGTATCATTGTGTTTCTTCGCATGTGTGAAAGTGTTCAAACATGTTCAGCGGAAGGATCATGATCTGCCAAAGTGGAGGATGGGAAGCGTCATCCTTTCTTCGACGACCATTGCGTAGGACCTGAGGTAGGCAACTCGTTGTGTTTTGTCATTTTTGTAACTAGAGACCCGCGTCACCGTGTCCGATTGTTTCTAGACCCGATCTAGGCTAGTAGGCTCGTCCATAGAGGGGATTTACCTCCTCCAACAGCAGTGGGTCCTGTTCCAAGACTCCCCCATACTTCTTTAGGTGAGACTTTGTCCTGCGTAAGAAAATCACTACCGAAAGCGCCGCGCATGGAGGGTTTGTTGGTTTATCCATAAAATATGAACTCCGGGTAAGGAGCGCTAAAGCGAACAACAGTTCTGTGTTATGTTGCCAGGACCGAGATCGTCATTTTGAGGGAGATTTGATTTTGTAGCAGCCCTCGCAAAACAAATTACAATATTGGTTGGATAGAAAGATCCTGGAAATTGCGCTTCAAGAGCATAAGAGAAATAAGCTATACGCTGAACAGTGGGTCGTAAAATATATTTATACGAAAGTGCATGAAATTTTCTTTAGTTCCTTTGCACATGAGCTTCAGGAGTGTTTTTCGCACTTAGTTGAATTCCATCATTGTATAAGAGACAACCTAGTCATCGAGCGTACATCCGAATTGATCCAAAAATTAGGATAAACTTGATACTAAGTGTCTGCTCAACTTAGTGTTCCTAAATTGATGTCATAAATTGTCAACCAGGGTTAGTAAACTGTTGAAGTGAAGTGCACTATATGTGCCTAGGTATTTGTTTCTCACTACGTTGTGTTTAGTGCTTTTCCAATGTTTTTGGTTTTGTGTTTTTATTCTAAGAGGAAAAGAACTAAGTGTTGGTAAAGAGAAGTTGTTGGTCACACTAAAACAGAGCAAAACCTATTCTAAACTATGTATGGCACTTGAGAACAGAAAATGCAAAACTTTAACAAGAAAAATAACTCATAACATGAATTCAATAACTCATAACATGAACTCATTCCAATTCATTCATTAGAAATATGTTGGAATAACTTGAGAAAAGGACAAGTTTAATGTAATGAGGTTCTTATAAGTAAACAACATTCTATAATATCACTGAGAAAATCCCATCCATGGCTAGAAATTTGTTGGAACACATTTGGAAAAGATAGTCTACAACATAGTGAGTGACTCTATTCTAAATTATCCTATGACACTGAAATTAAGCCATTCTGCAACTCAAATTCTCACTACTAAGCCTCATTCGAAAGTTAGAAATATTTTGGAATAATTTTGGAAAAAAGGCTATTTGTAAAATTATAAGGGATTGCAGAACAGTCAAAGCCTTGAACTGATATCAATAATTCCTTTCCATATGATGATGTGTTGGAAGAGATTAATAACAAGAGTAGTTTTTAAATAATGAAGGCCTTGAAGTTTAATGGAACAAAACTAGCATACAACTAACTAATGAAACTGGAAATACATTAAACAAAACTGAACAAGAGTGCAACCAATCAAACTTGAAATACAGTGAAAAAAATTGAACTAGAGTGTCATTAACCTCTGGAGTTTTACAACTAAACTAAATTGCAACTAGTCACTGAAATACTATAGCTCTGTCTCATTCGGTGTTAGTGATATTTTGGAACAATTCATAAGAGCAAGACTGGTTGTAACAATTGATGTCAGTGAGCATAAAAATATGAAGTTCAGAAAAATAATGCAACTAGACTCTAAAACACCACAGCTATGTCTCATTCAGTGTTAGTGATATTTTGGAACAATTCATAAGAACAAGACTAGCTGTAACATTTGATGTGAATGAGCATAAAAACGTGAAGTTTAAACAAACTACTTGAATTAGGAATGAAACAAGGCTAAAGTTTACTTATCTAAACAATATGCACAGAGCTTCTCGGGTAGTAGGGGCCCTCTACCACTGGATTAGCATACAAATCTCCTCAAGATTTCATTAGATCATGCAATGAAGTTGAATGTCTTTCATTAAAGAGAAAATTCTTCAGAAACAGAGTATTACGAACTTTTGAGATCTAACAACAAAAAATCAATCTAGCTAGCTGTCTCTCGGTCTCCCGAGTCATTCTTATAAAATATATACATAACTACCCTTGAGAGAAAATAGGGATAAGTGTCTTTCCCAATTAAAATCAAATTAGAACTCTTGTGGAAGCCTCGTACTCTTGCTGGAGACATCTGTAGAGTCCCTGTCCTGGTAGGAATCTGCTTCTTAGTTTTGATCTCTTCCACGTGCATAACCACCTATAGATTCTTGCTCAGACTTCGTAGAGAGCAAGAAATGATGGGGGAGTGTTGTGGAATTCACCCATATGCGTTTTTCTTTGAAGTGACACCTGTAACCTATGAGAACATGAAGATAGCTGCGGAATAGGCGACTAGCTACAGAATGGCTGCATTCTGTAGCTGAGTCTAGTAAAAAATTACTATAACAACAAAACCACGAAAATATAGCAAGTCAGTCATTGTATACATTCCTAAAGTGACTTTAATTAATCCTATTGATCATTTAAGCTTGTAATTGATAAGGGACAAAGGAAATGAAGTGAAATTTGGTGAAAGAAAATGACATCTTTGGGGCTCAACATACCCCCACTGCAAAGTTTTTGCATGTCCTCATGCATTCAATTCATGTATTCTGAGACTTATGCTAGGACATCTAAGCTCCTTCTTCTGCTTTGCCTGATATTCAATGGCCTCCTAGGCTTCCTTATGACCAACTTGAATCTCAAATTTATAAGTGCCCTGCTCAACTTTTTGTTTTTCTTCTTCAATTTCTCACTAGCCTTGTACAACTTTTCCATTTGCAGAGAGAGAGTTGTATTCATATCACTTTTCAGCTTAACCTGCTCCCTCAAAATTTCATTTTCATTCTTTATGTGCCTATTGAGTACTTCTAACTCATATTTGTCTCTTCTTAGTACATCAATTGTAGATTCTAATGGGCTAGGAGTTCTTCCTCTACTTTCCGAGGCTCTCTTTTCCAATGACTCAACATAATTATAGATTTTTTGTTGTGTTGGGTCTATCTCTGGAGTTTCTTCATCAAGATCCTCTTCATACTGGTACTCAGGTGATCTAGTAGTTGGTGTCTCTTCATCCTCAATGTTTATGATTCCCGTTTTTCTAATCCCTGTTTTCTTCAATATACCTCTAAGTCTGTGGCTTTGTCTTGGTTGAGATGGCCCTTCACCTCTCTCCTTGGCATACCTTCTTATCACCTTCTCATTTTTAAGATGTTTCTTAATTTTCACCAATTTCTCAGAAATTATCTCCTCACTATCCTCTTGTATGGACTTACCAGTTTTAGTTTCAACAGATTTGGAAATTTTCCTTCTCCTGCTTCTTCTTATAAGTTTTCCTTCAGATGGAGATTCCTTGGGTTCTTCAAAGTGATTCCTTACTAGAAACTCATCCCAATTGTCTCCCACCTTTCTCAAATGATGTTCAATTAGGATTTTAACTAGGCCATGGTGGTACAAAGTGGTTTCCAGGAATTGAACCCTCTTTTGAACATTAGAGGCCATTCTCTTCAGACTATGAAGTAGGAAAAAAAGGTAAATTGATTTCTTCATCTAAGAAATGCATCATTAACCGAATATGATAAACATAGAGGGTACCAAACCTTCCCTCACAAGTTATAAACTTTTTCAAAATGAGCAACATATTCCGCCATTTATTCTTCAGTGCTGAGCTAGGAATGCCCTTCTTAAAAATGGAAACATCCATACCTGGTGTTTTAAGCATTTGCCTCCATGCCTCATTATGAAATTCCCTATTTTTGAACCATCGTTCTCCTTTCTTGGGTAATTCCGCTGCTTCTGCAATGAAAGCTTCTATAATAGTGAATTTAACATCTCCTATTTCGACTTCTGCTCCATTGAAGGACCGTGCAAATGTTTTAGTTACCTCTTTATGAAAACCATTGAATTTTTCCAAAAATTGTAACCACCCAGCCTACTGTAGCATTTCTCTAATTTGTGGGTAACCCTCTAAGTATTTGGTTCCGACTGGTTCAGACCTTACTATGAGACCCATGGCTTCTCTTCTCAACCTTCAATTTACTGCTCTTCTATCCACTGTGAAAATGGTTGTTAAAGAGTTGTTTTTACCCCAAAGGTGATTTTCTCTGTTTATGCAGTAGGAATTAGCTACGGAAGGATGATATGAAGAGGTTATAGAATGAGTGAAATGTAGTGAGGGTGATTTACATGAATTAATGAGTTTGAGAGCCATCATGGGAGAAAATACCGTGGAAACATCTCATGGGAAATTCAAAATCATCACTGAATACTTCGGCTAGTGACGTGACCGAATAGGTCACTTCAGTACTTAACCGTTAAGTTTTAAATGATGATTTGAAATGGCGGAATGAAAGGGATTTTGTCCAAAGTTTTTATGATAGGTTTAACAGGCATGATCATCACGAATAATCAAAACAAATTTTTGAATCATACATGACTTAACTATACTATAACTTTCATATTCTGTCATCATAATAATTTCACAACTTTACCTTTGCCTTTCCTTTAATTTTTGTGGTTTTGATATGCTTTGTCCTCCTTTGAAAATCATTGATTCTTCAGTCTTCATAATCCCTTTGATTTTTCTTGTTTACATAGGTGTGCAGGGTTAATTTGCTGCTAAACAAGTGGTTGTTGGATAATTGCCTTCAGGATATCTCGCTGCAGAATGTCTGGCTGGCTGCAGAATGTACCTGTAGGAGCTTTGAAACATGGAATGGAATGTTGTATGAAATGGATCATGAAATATGGTGGAATGGCTCAGGAGTGAAGTGAAATGTAATGGAATGAAATGAATCACAATTGTGAAGTGGAATGAACCATAAAAAGTGGTCTGCAACTCGTGATTTGTAATACTCAATCTGCAGAAAGAGATCAAATTTAGAAATCTGAGATGGAAATGAAATGGACCATGAAATGGAGTGAATGAAGTATGGATGAATGGAGTGAATGAAATATGGATGAATGGAGTGAATGAGATATGAATTAATGGAGACATGATGGAGTGATACTTATGATTTTGTGATAGCTAATTGCAGAAAAAGAACAAATTTGAAAAGCTAAAGTGTCAGAAGGATTCTGATTTTCACTTTATCTTTTCTGTATAAACATGCTAATCAATGATTAGTTTTCATGTTTATACTTTTTTTTTCATGCATTTGAATTCAGAAAATTCAATTAAGTTGATGAAGAAGAAGAATTCTTCTTCATTAACTTCACATCACTGTTTTCCTGAAATCTCTTGACAAATTCTTCTCTTGAAAGTGGCTTATGATACAGCTTCAATATATGACCATTTACAAGAAAAGTGACCTTCTCTTCATCTATTGTCCTGATTTTTATTGCTCCATTGTCAAAAATTCTCATAATTTCATATGGCCCAAGCCAATGTGTTTGGAATTTACCTTGAAAATCTTTGAACTTTGAATCAAACAAGAGAGCCCAGTCACCTTCTTTGAACTTCTTTTCCTTGATGTAATTATCATGCCATCTAGTCCTTTGTTGTTGGACTATACTTGTTTTCTGGACTGCATCCTGTCTGATCTCATCCAATTCATTAATCTGCTCCAATCTGTGCTTTTGTGCCTCTGTTAGATCAAGTCCTAGCTGAACTTCCATTTTAAAAGTTTGAATATGAAACTCTATGGGAAACAAAACTTGTTTTCCATAAACAAGTTCATAGGGAGTATGACCTGTTGTGCTTCTCCATGTAGTTCTATAGGCCCACAAGGCTTCAGGAAGCCTGTCTGCCCAATCTCTTCTATGTAAATGAATAGTCTTTGTTAGGATTCCTTCAATGACTTTATTGGTAGATTCCACTTGACCATTTGCTTGTGGATGATAGGGAGTAGATTTTCTGTGTCTGATTTTGTACCTCTCCATCATTTTTTCCACTAGCTTTGATGTAAATTGAGCTCCTTGATCTGTAAAAATTTCCCTTGGGACACCAAAACGAGTAAAAATATCCTCAAAAAGAAAATTAACTAGAGATGCTTCAGTAGCAGAAAGTAATGGCTTGGCCTCTACCCATTTGGTAACATAATCAGTGCAAACTAATATATATTTCTTTTGTCTTGATGGAGGACTAATAGGTCCTACAAAATATAAAGCCCATTTTTCAAAAGGTTCAATATGTACCTGAGGCTGCAATGGCATCTCACCTGAAGGAGAAGGTTTCCCTACCCTTTGGCAACTGTCACACCTTTTGACATACTCTTTAGCATCTTTAAAAAGGGATGGCCAATAATATCCTAAATGAAGGACCTTATAAGCTGTCCTTTTATCAGCAAAGTGTCTGCCACAAGGTTCATCATGACATGCCTTGAGGATCTCAGGCATCTCATCTTCTCGAACACATCTCCTAATGATAAAATATGGACCTGTTTTGTATAACTCATTAGAAACCCATGAATATTTTGCACTGTCATAAATGATCTTTCTTTTGTCTCTTGCATTCATTATTGAAGGAAATTTCCCTGAAACTAAATAATTAGCAATGTCAGCAAACCAAGGAGTTTGAGTAGAAATTGCAAAAATATATTCATCAGGGAATTGATCTTCAACTGGAGTGTTATCTTTGATGTTTTGGAGTCTAGATAGGAAATCAGCTACTGTGTTTTGTTTTCCAGGCCTATCTAGAATGGTAATGTTAAATTCTTGTAAAAGCAATAACCATCTTATGACTCTGCCATTAGTAATTGATTTTTTCATTAGATATCTAATTGCAGAGTGATCTGTGTGAACAAAAGTTTCATAGCCTGTTATATAGTGTCTGAATTTGTTTATGGCATGAACAACATCTAAAAACTCTTTTTCAGTTACAGTATAATTTAACTCTGAAGGAGTCAAATTTTTACTTGTATAATAGATGGCATAAGGAATCAGGTCTTTTTGTCCCAATACTGCTCCTAAAGCTGTATCTGAGGCATCTGTTGAAATATGAAAAGGTAACTTCCAGTTAGGTCCCCTTAAAATAGGTGCTTCAGAAATTTTTGTTTTCAGGGTCTCAAAGGCTAACTGGCAATCGGGATTCCACTTGAATTCACAGTCCTTGGTAAGTAATTTGAAAAGTGGAGATGCTATCTTGGTGAAGTTTTCTATAAACCTTCGATAATATCCTGTAAATCCTAGAAAACTCCTAACATCTTTTTGACAACTTAGAATAGATAAGTTAGAGATGACTTCAACTTTTGACTCATCAACTCTAATCCCATCCCCTGAAATGTGATGTCCCAAAACAATTCCTTCAGTAAACATCATAAAACACTTCTCATGAATTAGTGAAAGATTTGCTTCTTTACATCTCTTTAAAAAAATTTCCAAGTTTGCTAAGGCTTCTTCAAATGTGTTTCCATAAACTGTGAAATCATCCATATATACCTCTACACAATCATGTATTAGATCCGAAAAAATTCCTAGTACTGCCCTTTGAAATGTTGCAGGTGCATTGCATAATCTAAATGGAAATACTCGGTAAGCATAGGTACCCCAAGGACAAGTAAATGTGGTTTTGTCTTGATCTTCAAGTGCTACTTGAATTTGGTTATAACCACTAAACCCATCTAAAAATGAGAAGTACTTTTTGCCAGCTAATGTATCTAACACCTGATCTATGAAAGGTAGGGGAAAATGATCTTTAAGAGTAGCTTTGCTTAATTCCCGGTAGTCAATACATACCCTCCATTTACCATTTTTCTTTGGCACAATTACCAAAGGAGAAACCCACTGACTATCTAAAATGGGATAGATAAAGTTGACATTTAACAATTTCTGTAATTCTTCTTTAACAATTTCCCTAAGATTTGGATTCATCCGTCTTTGAGGTTGTCTGATTGGTTTACAATTTTCCTCTATGTAGATGTGATGAGTGCAAGTCTTGGGGCTTATCCCTTTCATATCAGTGTACTCCCATGCATATGCAAAAGAATGTCTCTGTAATATCTTGACTAGCTCTTCTTGTTGAGTTTTCTCTAGGTTCTTGTTTATTTTTAAAGTTTTGCCTGGAAATATCTCAATTATAGAGCTGCCAAATTTATCCATGGAATAAAGAGACATATGTCTTGATGATAAAAACTCAATGTTGGATTCTTCTTGAAATTTTTCATGTTTGTATTCCGAAGAGGATTCAAAGTTCTCTAAGGTATTCAGAATCTGGCTATCTTCACTAATTTCTAAAATTGTGAAGAGAGGTTGTAAGTCTTCTTCATCCTCTATCCATTGAGTATCATCTAATTTTGTAATTGTTTTTGCTGGAGGATACAAGGTAAATTTCTTGGTTGAACTACCATCAGAGATGTACATATCACCGGATCTACAGCTAATGAAAGCATCAGCTGTAGCTAACCAAGGTCTTCCTAATATAATAGGATGCCCTCCTAGATTACTCTTAGGAGTTAGGATCATAAAATCCACAGGATACTCCCAAGAATCTAGGGACACTGGAATGTCTTCTATTACCCCATCAGGTTTGATCACAGATCTGTCTGTTAATTGTAATAATGTGGGTGTAAAAAGAAGATTAGGAAGTTTCAGTTTATCCATGATTTGTCTACTCATGATATTGATTGATGCTCCTAAATCAATAAGTGTGTTTTGGATCTCAGTTCCATTGATGTGTATTTTAACAACTGGATTTCCTGGGTCTAGATACTTTGGAATGGCAATCTTACCCATCATGATATCTGCTATTTTTCCTGCCAGTTGAATTTTCTTTGTCTCTTTGATTCTTTTTCCTATTTTTTTCATGCTCAACTCCTTTATTGTTTTTGCTAAAATTGGAATTTCCTTGATAGCTTGTAATAATGGAATCTTAATACAAACATTTCTCAACTCATCTAGGAAATCATAATTAGGCACCATAATTTGTTTTTCTACACCCCTATCAATTTGTAATCTTTCTGGAAAGGGAGGTGTAGAGGTGGATGTTGATGGCTGCTCTAATATAGGAGTTGAAACTATTGGTTCTTTTTGTTTTGATTTTTCAATGTTTGGGTCTTGGAAAGGTGTGTTCTCTTCAAGACTTTTATTCACCAGTAGAGAATCTTCCTCAGAATTTTTTTTCTCTTGTATGATTACAGAAGGTTTCTTCTTTTCAAGTATTCTTCCAAACCTAAGTTGAACATCACTAAGGTCTAAAGGAGTAATCAAATAAGTTGGAAACTGTTGGCCTTCTATCATGTATGTATTTTGAGGATTTTTATTGTTGGGGTTTGGTATGGGTTGGGCAGGTAACTGATTTGTTTTCTGAGGAAATGGTAATGGAAGTGGTGGATTTTGAGGATTTTGTTGAAAATTCTGTTGAGGAGGGAAATGTGGATATGGTGGATATTGATAGTATTGAGAGTATCTTCCATAGGGATTTTGTGCTCCTTGTGCCCAAGTTTGAGATTGATTTTGGAATTGGGGCCAAGGTTGCTGCCAAGAATTCCAATTTGGTGGGGGTTGATTATACAACTGATCATGGAATCCTTGTGTTTGAGGTCCTTGCCAAGGCCTTCTAGAGACAAAATTGAGAGATTCTATGGAATTTGTAGAGGTTTCTTCTTGAAAGATAGCTTTAAGACCAGGAAGTGAAGGAAAACCCTTGGTCTCATGTTTTTCTAAATAAATTATACAGGTCTCTACTACTTTTTCATCCAAAGGACATTCTCTCAAGGCATGCTTCTTTCTACATTTGGGACAAAAGATTGCTAAGGCATCAGATTTAGTTTTCTTCTTGTTTTGTAACTTAAGGGTGTCTATTTGTTCACTAAGACTCCCTAAAATATCAGATTTGAATTCATCAAGCATATGTCCTATTTCTGCCCTACTTACTGTCCCAGAAGTAGACTTACTTGCCCTTGCAAGAGCAGGGTCTCTTGGTCCTTTTATAGTTTTATATTTCCCTCTTGAAAGGTTGATACATAATTCAGCTATTTCAGGTAATGTGAGCTGAGATATATCCCCTTTTCCCATCATGTTAAGGATATCTAACCATTCATCCCTAATTGTCTTCAATAAGAGAGCTTTCAAAGTGTCTTGATCTAAGTTTTCCATTTTTTCCCTCTTGATGTTATAGTTAAACCTCTCCAACAAATCTTCCAAATTTTCATCATCTTTTTGTAACATTTTAAACATTTCCTCCTTATGGATGACTGGCATATAGTAATCCAAATACCTCTCTAGAAATGCTTGTTTCATGTCTTCCCATGTCCTAATAGAACTTTTGATCAAACTCATAAACCATTTTAATGCTGCTCCTTTCAATGTTGAAGGGAATAGTTTAAGTTTTTGAGCATCTTGTAAGTAGTCATAGGTTCTACATAGGACTTCAAATTCAAATAGGAAGGTTTCAGGGTCTTCAGTTTTGAGTCCATAAAATTTTGGAAGGATAGAGGGTGAAATGTTTTTCATAGTTGCATTGGTTTCTTCATCTACTATAGGAAACCCAAAACAGCTTCCCATTTATCTTCTACCTCTTCCTCTGCCTCCTTCTCCTTCTGCACCTCTACCTCCTTCTCCTATACCTCTACCTCTACCCCCTCCAAATAGTGTGTGTTCTCCATTAAAAACTCCTCATCCCCCTTCTTCTGCCATAGTTGATTCTTCTGTGGAAGTTGAAAAGTTTATGTCCCTAGCAGGGGCCTTAGGATATTCTTCTAAGACATGTTCAGTGGATAAAGTGGAAGGTCTTTCTAATGGAATATCTAATCTTAAGTTCTCTGGAAGTCTAGGATCAGTAAAGGATGGAATGTGGGTTTGAGTTGGAGGTGTGCTGGCTCTTGGTCTTGGTGAAACAAGTGGTGTTCTAGGAATCAAGCTTCTGCTTCTTATGAATCTACCCCTTGAGTCTCTTTCTCTACGCATGTCATTGTTTTTGGGAGGTAAGAAACAAGGCTACCTAGTTACACTTCCCCGGAAATGACGCCAAAATGTCTGCTCAACTTAGTGTTCCTAAATTGATGTCATAAATTGTCAACCAGGGTTAGTAAACTGTTGAAGTGAAGTGCACTATATGTGCCTAGGTATCTGTTTCTCACTACGTTGTGTTTAGTGTTTTTCCAATGTTTTTGGTTTTGTGTTTTTATTCTTAAGAGGAAAAGAACTAAGTGTTGGTAAAGAGAATTTGTTGGTCACACTAAAACAGAGCAAAACCTATTCTAAACTATGTATGGCACTTAAGAACAGAAAATGCAAAACTTTAACAAGAAAAATAACTCATAACATGAATTCAATAACTCATAACATGAACTCATTCCAATTCATTCATTATAAATATGTTGGAATAACTTGAGAAAAGGACAAGTTTAATGCAATGAGGTTCTTCTAAGTAAACAACGTTCTACAATATCACAGAGAAAATCCCATCCATGGCTAGAAATTTGTTGGAACACATTTGGAAAAGATATTCTGCAACATAGTGAGTGACTCTATTCTAAATTATCCTATGACACTGAAATTAAGCCATTCTGCAACTCAAATTGTCACTACTAAGCCTCATTCGAAAGTTAGAAATCTTTTGGAATAATTTTGGAAAAAAGGCTATTTGTAAAATTATAAGAGATTGCAGAACAGTCAAGGCCTTGAACTAATATCACTAATTCCTGTCCATATGATGATGTGTTGGAAGAGATTAATAACAAGAGTAGTTTGTAAATAATGAAGGCCTTGAAGTTTAATGGAACAAAACTAGCATACAACTAACTAATGAAACTGGAAATACATTAAACAGAACTGAACAAGAGTGAAACCAATCAAACTTGAAATACAGTGAATAGAATTGAACTAGAGTGCCATTAACCTCTGGAGTTTTACAACTAAACTAAATTGCAACTAGTCACTAAAATACTACAGCTCTGTCTCATTTGGTGTTAGTGATATTTTGGAACAATTCATAAGAGCAAGACTGGCTGTAACAATTGAAGCCAGTGAGCATAAAAATATGAAGTTTAGAAAAAATGCAACTAGACTCTAAAACACCACAGCTATGTCTCATTCAGTGTTAGTGATGTTTTGGAACAATTCATAAGAACAAGACTAGCTGTAACATTTGATGTGAATGAGCATAAAAACGTGAAGTTTTAAAAAAACTACTTGAATTAGGAATGAAACAAGGCTAAAGTTTACTTATCTAAACAATATGCATAGAGCTTCTCGGGTAGTAAGGGCCCTCTACCACCGGATTAGCATACAAATATCCTCAATATTGCCTTAGATCATGCAATGAAGTTGAATTTCTTTCATTTAAGGGAAAATTCTTCAGAAACAGAGTATTACGGACTTTTGAGATCTAACAACAAAACATCAATCTAGCTAGCTGTCTCTCGGTCTCCCGAGTCATTCTTATAAAGGAAATACATAACTACCCTTGAGAGGAAATAGGGATAAGTGTCTTTCCCAATTAAAATCAAATTAGAACTCTTGTGGAAGCCTCGTACTCTTGCTGGAGACATTTGTAGAGTCCCTGTCCTGGTAGGAATCTGCTTCTTAGTTTTGATCTCTTCCACATGCATAACCACCTGTAGATTCTTGCTCAGACTTCGTAGAGAGCAAGAAAATGAGGGGGAGTGTTGTGGAATTCAACGATATAAAGTTACACACATAACCTATGAGAACATGAAGATAGTTGCGGAATAGGCGACTAGCTACAGAATGACTGCATTCTGTAGCTGAGTCTAGTAAAAAATTACTACAACAACAAACCACGAAAATATAGCAAGTCATTCATTGTATACATTCCTAAAGTGACTTTAATTAATCCTATTGATCATTTAAGCCTGTAATTGATAAGGGACAAAGGAAATGAAGTGAAATTGGGTGAAAGAAAAGGAACATATTTGGGGCTCAACACCTAAGATCACTCAAGTGGTAGATCATTCGATCGACTGGCTCTCGGGAATCTTTGTGACTGAATTTTCCATTGATCAATTTGTGTCTTACTTTGAAGCAGAGAAAATATTTTTCAAAGGCCCTAGAGGTAAGTTCCTGCACTCATTGAAATTGTCACTGAAGATGCTATAGTGTGGAAATGGTTGTGTGTGCAAACACACTGCTTGAATGCATCAAAAGGTTTTAGCTACGCACAGTGGAAAAATTTACCATGAAGAATCTGAAGAAGTCCCTTATATCCCTCTGAATCTTATATTTGATAGTGAGACTGAACCAGAAATTGCTAGCTCAAGTGATTTTGACGAAGAAAGTTTTTTACAATAGAGACCTTTAAGTCTATTCCCTGCCCCATCCACTGCACTTCTATGATCACATCGGAGACCACCTACTCCACCGCGCAGTCCATCTCCTCCTCTCCTAGAAGTAGCAATGGTCGCATTAATGAAACTGCCTAATTTCAAGGGTATCGGTAATGAGGACACCGAACACTTCTGGTTTGTGACTGAGACTGTGTGGAAACCACAACAGGTTCACAGTAATGATATCAAGAAATCACAGTTCGCTATTTCCTTCCACGATAGAGCATTGGATTTGTATATGAGGTCTGTTCAGGATAACCCTGATGCTACCTTACAACAGATAAAGCCAACCTTAAAAGATCAGTTCGAAAGATGAAATATATCCACCAGGATGTTAATGAATCTGTATGGGAAGCAGAACAATGGTTGAAGTGTGTCATCGGGGATGGAGGGTTCATCATTGATGATTCTCATCATAAAGAATGGTTTATTGCCTTGTTTCTCCCCCATCTGCGCCAGCTATTAGGACAAAAAAATATTGCCACATTAGATGAGGTTGTAGTGGTTGCAATGAAATTATGAGCTACACCAACACCTGTTGTGCTTGGGACTCAACAAATAAAAAATCAGTTGGAAGCCATGCATTTGGAAATTCAAAGCCTGTGCAACGATAAGGGAAAGGAAGCATGCATAGAGATCTGGTGTATAAAATACAAAGCTTCCGGCCACCATAAGGATCAGTGTCCTATTTTCACTAATTATTTGAATGTTGTAGGTCCCAGCCCCTTGAAGAGCCATGTTTTGTGTACAATCTATCAGGTTGTTGGATTGCATGGCACATATTCCTGTCCAAGGATTGGGAAGTATCAGCCCGATCTAAAGAAGTTGCTTTGTAGGTTTTGTTCGTCATTAGGGCATGATGAGAAACATTGTCGCACCTATGAAATGATGATGGATAAATCTAAAATATACAGGGTGCAGGCTGAGTCCTTATCACCAGCATCCCCTTCTGAGCGCAGAGGATCTCTGGGCAAAGGAAGAGGTTGAGGAGGTGGATCAGCTGGTCGAGGAAGAGGACAAGTCATTTTTTATAATTGTGGATATGTTGGCCATTATGCACACAATTTTCTAAATCCTACGCGCTAGTCATGCAGGTATTATAGGAAACTTGATCATGTGCTTGAAGATTTCCATATCTTAATTGCTAAGATGCAAGAAAGAAAGTTGCAGACCTCGACAAAAAATCTTCAGATGGTGCATGTTGAACCCCATGGGGAGGTTCCAAGTGTGAATGTAGTAACAAGGAGTGACATAGATACCAATGAATATAAGGGAAAGCAATCATCTATAGATGTCTGGATCCGTAAGGCGCAAGAGCATAAAACATGAGTTGATCTTTAGGGCGCAAAATAAATATTTATTGAGGCACGGAAAGAATTCACCAAGGGTGGTGTATCAACATCAAGTAGACCATAGGATGGCACTGGAGGAGATGAAGAGATTAAATCCTTCCTACATGCATGTATGAAATTACTGCACAACAAGAAGACATTGGAAAATCTGCAAGCTCTGATAGATAATTGCGTAGAGAAGGGACCACCAATGGTAGAAAAATGCACTGTCAATAAAATATAAAAAAACAAGAAAATAATGGGTAGAGAGATGCGGCTGACTACGCAGATAGGAGCTTATGAGATGGACCATGTAATTCTTGATCTGGGGTCAGATGCTAATGTTCTACCAAAACAGACATGGCAGTGCATGGGTGAACCGAAGCTGGAATGGTCCACAATCTAACTTATGGAAAATCAATAGAGGATCATTCCTCTTGGGGGATTTCTTCAAGTTTTAGTCAGTATTAAGGGCGTTAATGTGAAATCTGACTTTGAAGTGATAAATATCGTGGACGATACGAATCCCTATCCTACATTGTTGGGATTGGATTTGGCTATTGACATGGATGGTGTAATAGACTTGAAGAAAAGAAGGATGGATTTTGATAATAATGGAGTCTGAGTTATCATCCCTCTAGACCCTATCGAAGGCCACCAATATACAAATCCTGTGCACGCTGGGGATGACATTGAAAAATTATATAAGCTGAGATTGCACGAAGAATATTGGATCAACCCAACACCAAGTGGAAGTCTTAAGTGGGAGAATGAAAGTTCTTGTTTTTCAAACTCTGGTGAGGAAATTGAGAATTGGCAGAACCAATTTCATGAGATGTCTGCGCTGTGTTGTAATCTTGTGACTAGATATCTATGATGTATAACATTTGAGGTGCACAATTTTCCACACTATTATGGCTTGTATGATGTTAACAGGTTTATCAACAAATTGGAAAGGACTGTGCCAGAAGACCAGAGATTTCATGCTGTGAATCTGGGGTTGTGCGCTACTCTAGCCAGAAGGTGGGATACTCATAAGGAGAATATGGGAACCTGGGAGAAATGTGCGCCCTTGATGAAGTTAAGGTTTGAATTTCCATTAATCAAACTAGAGGATATATACTCTAGCGAGGAAGATCCACGCATTCATTTAGCTAGATGGGGTAAAGTATGGGTTGAAGAACCAAGGACTGAGTGGGTTCATATGTTTGTTCAGACCATGGGGAAGGTACCAACTGAATGGTACTTAGAGATAGAACTATGCCAAGGAACTAGTGAATGGTCTGCGCTGACTGAGAGTTTTATACTCACCTTTGACACAAGCGGTCCGACTCTGATTCCTGAAATTGTTAATGCACCAGTAACAGAAACCATGAATTGCAGACAATTGGAAATGGTGACATATACGAGACCACGCACGGATGCTGAAGGGTCAAGTTATCCACCTAATACTACCAAGAAGGTGTGCACCCTGGTAAGCCTTGTGGGATATTACAGGAGGCACATCCCTAAGGATGAATTGATCACTGCACCGGTGACTCAGACACTCAGAATAGGTGCGCCGAACAATTTGGATGTTGACTGTCATAGAAATTTTCAGTTATTAAGGGATATGATGGATGCCACCCCACATGCTTTGCAGTACCTGGTCCACAAGCATGTGTTGTTGGGGGGGGGCGGGGGGGGGGGGGGAAATTTGTAGATGGTTCTTGATGGCTCGTGACTATATGTGCAACCAGGGGTGACGAGCACGCAGTACCTGTGCAAGGGGTGTGACTAGCGCACAGAGATGCCAAAAACTAGCCGTTGGAAGAGTAAAAATGGATAAGGCAGAATTATTACCATTTTTGGGAGCATCTAAAATGCATTCAATGAGGGGATGTTTCCAAATTTGGGACGGTATTTTTTTTAGTAATGGAACCTCATTAATGCATAAGGGGTCATTGAGGACACGTCGCAAGTATAAATATGGCCTATGGGGTCGCAATAGTTCCCTTTGCACTCTGAATGAATTTCATACCCCGAGAAACTTGTTTTCCCTTATATTTGTGGTGTCTATGTCTGGACTGGATCCAGGATTTGAAGAAGAATTGTGCCACGCAAGGCTAGGATATGCCATCCCCTCTAGTATGAAAACCACATGACCAGGTGATGACCATACAACGCTAGAGGCCCCCTTCATGAAAACTATTGTGGCGTCCAAACCAATGTAGGGGAAATCCTATGGAATAAGGAGATCTCCATGGGAAAATGCCCCTAGACCACGCCCTTCTATAGCAGAGCACCAGAAGAGGCCAATGCATGAATTGCCCAAAACTATACATGAGCTGGATGAAGATGTAGTCAAGGTAGTGCCATTTTCACTGTTTCCTGGGTAAATCAAGGCAAGTAAACCCTCTCTCAAATTACCTAAGGAAGTGGACAAGGTGCGCTCAAGTATCCAAATCCCCCTGATCACTCAGAATGTCCCAATGGAGGGGGATATGCTCGTAAGAATCCCACACCTCAGGTTTGACTATTGGGACATCACAGATGTCAAAAAATTCCCTAAGCTCACGACAGACTTCTACTTAGATTGTGTCCCTTATGATGGAGGCATTGTGTGCCTTTAACCTCGAAGGAAAATGCTCGAAATGTGTAAGGCCGGTCTGCTAAACTTGTTACAAATTCCCCACTTTGACCACTGCGCCATCAACGACATCGGCGTCAGGAAATTGTTGGCCTTGGTTCATGACGATGCACTCTTGCTAGGGGAGAATATCCCAATTGATGCAGCATTAATCCACTGAATCACAGGGATACCGACAAAGGGGCATGATCTTGGTTTAGAATTCGGAGGAAAAGCACAGGAGAAAGTCGTGGCTGAACAGATTAAGTGCACATATGGTGTCACACAGAAGAGTCGGGGTTTTTTGGTCGCTAAAATTAATGATCCCATGGTGCATTTTGGCATGCTCGTCTTGGCCTGCAAAATGATTCGAAAATGCCAACCCAAAGAGGTTCTCATTCAAGCAATCGTGCTCGCTGGCCAATGCGACAAAGGGGTGACCTACAATTGGTTGGGTTACCTGTGTCATGAATTTCTTGAGAATGTGCGCAAGTTTTAGGAGGAAGGCAAGCCCTTCCAATATGTGTGGCTGCTATTACTCATTGTGCTCATCGGATGGAGGAACCCAGAGGATACCCAGTTTCCAGAGATTGAACCAACCATGTGTGAAGTTGTGCATTACGCCACACTATGGCACTCAACGGATCCAGTGCGGATTAAGGAAAATAAAATATTATGGGTATTATATGATAGCTCATTATACCAAGCAGTGCAGTCAACACTGCGACTATCACCAAACTTATACGAGCAGTATAATACGATCTTCGATTTCAAGAAGACGTTCCATAGCATGCACATCTGAGCTAAAGGCACCATTGAAGGGGTCTGGTACGAGATCCCCTATCTTGTGACTGAGGATGATTTAGCGCGCATTATGGCCACGTGGCTGACATCTTGGCTGAGCCCGCCAACACCTACAAATCCATGCAATTTGACCAATAAGGCTACAGAAAAGGCCGCCGAGCTCCCCAAGAAGACAGTGTTGCCAACTGTGATAGAGCAGGTCACGATAGACAAGGATCCCAAAGAAAAAGAGGCTACTCCCACAACCACACAGGAAACTGTTGACACTTCCACTGCGCCAAATAATAATGGCCCCACGCCTAAAGAAACAGGCGAGGTCGGGACCTCCAAGGGGGTTAAGTGCGGCGGTCAGGCCATTGTCGGTGCACAAAAAAAGAAAAAGGGTTCCAAACAAGCAATGTTAGAGGCCCTGACGCTCAAAGAAGATGATGTTGAGTCAAATTATAGACTTATAATTTTCCAATCATAAATTTTCAACCCGATCTAAGTCTAATTTCCTACAACGGCACAGGGAATTCCTGCAACACAGGAACAAAAATTTCCTGCAGTGGCACAGGGAATTCTTGCAACATAAGAACAAAAATTTCCTGTAGCGACACAAGAAATTCCTGCAACATGGGGAAAAAAATTTCCTGCAGTGACAAAATGTTGAATCAAATTATAGACTTATAATTTTCCAATCATAAATTGTCAACCCAGGGTAGGTAAGCTTGTGAGATACTATGCAAAATATATGCAGTCTTATTACTGCAAGTGTTAATAAATTAACTATTCATACACACACCAACTAATGTCTCTTTCCCGCATCAATACTTAGCAGCAAAGGTTACAGAGTGGACTACAACATCCCTCTACAACTCTTGGTATTGCTGATATTGACCATGAAAAGATAAAATATAAAATTACAACAATCAAGAAACCAACTTAGACATCATAAATCCAAGCTTTGATAAAATGAAATTAACACATTAACATAAGAAATTTAATCATTTAATCAATTAACACACTGCTACTGAAACTTTAGAAAGAGTGCATTAATTGTGTAAAAGAATTATTGCTGCATTAAAAAAGGAATTAAACACACACACACTGCGCTGTGGGAGTTGTGAGTAAAGGGGGCCCTCCCTCACTCACAACCCCTTAAAAAATCGAAGATATCTCTCAGCAAAGTAAACATAACATAAGATATTATATTAATTTGAAAGTATAATGCCAAGTACAATCTAATATATCGCTTATCAGAAAAAATCCCAACCCAGCCACCCCTTACAATATAAAATACATCTAATTTTATACAATCTCTAAAGCCCATGTTTGGCTCAAATAAGGAAATTGACTAATCTAAGCTATCAGCCAACCATACAGGTCCATATCATCAAAATTAGTTTCTGTTGAATCTAATCCATGACATAAAGCATGGATTAGACGATTTCTATTACGTAGCTGAAGTTGCCTCCTCATGTGATCACGAGAAGAAATTTGTAGGTTTGGGTTGATTCAAAAGGAGGTTTGAAGCAACCAATACGATAGCCTTGATGTGTAACGAATTCCCCACAAAACCCATGTTCTTGCTAGATCTGTAAATAATTAGAACATAGTCAACCATTGATTTCGCTACAGGAAATCAGCGTTTGCAGAAATAGAGGCTTCTGCAGGAAATTTGGAGTTTCTGCAGGAAATCCAGATCTTCTACAAGAAATCTGGAGCTTATGTAGGAAATTTGGTTGTACGAGCTGTCCTCAGGAATTTGTAGAGTTGTTTCAAATCAAAGAAAATCTTCACATGAGTTCTAGATCAGTTGGAGTGGTAATTCAATAAAGATATAGCTAGATTAAAGAATACTTCAAGTTCAAGGAAAAATGACACTTATTATGTTAATTTGACATACCTTAAGCTTATAGCACCCTTTTAGCCAAAACTGAACAATTTATCCCAACTAAGCATAATTAGGGGTGGAAGGAGTTCAAAAATAGGGGAGGTAAGGCCTGGGAAAGGTGTAAAAAGGTAGGCAAAATTGAGACTTAACATCTCCCCCACACAAAAATTCTTGCATGTCTTCATGCAAGGAAATCAATTGTTGTATTATTGTTGCCTTGCAAAAAAAAAACATTTATGGGTGCTCGTAATGATTTTCATGCAATTCTGTGTGACCCATATTTCCTTCACTAGATAGAGCTTGTTCCAAAAACAAAGTGTCTACTGGATTCTTTATTTGTTTAAACTGATTTCATGAAAATATATAAAAAACGCTGCCATGGGAATACTAAATAGCAAGGATGGTGCTATTTACTTGAATAAAATAGCCAACTTATTAAAATTTCCATAAACATTTCTGGGGCATCCTCGATCAGAATTTTTACTTTAATATCCTCATTGTAAATATGAGTGACATGATTTGAAATCCATGGTGTTTAAACGTAGTCATAATAATACTTTCCCATAGTGCCCATATTACCATTATCCATATATAGTTGAAGCTCGTCTTTTCTAGGCAAGGTGAGGTACCTGCACTAAGGGTCACACATCCATAAAAACAAATTGTTCTAGAAATACAGAACTCTAAGGCATAACACCAGAAGGATGTTTAAAGCCATTCTCAAAGAGATATGATAATGAATTCAGGAAGACAAAAACAACCAAGTAAATCATAGTGTAAAGTTAACTTTAATACCATAGGAATGGCCTTGCCGCGAGTAGGAGTCAATAGCCTCGACAGGGATGTCTTTTAACCCACAAAATGCATGTGTCCCAATTGTTAGATATAGATTTAGAGTTGTTTCAAAGAATTTAAATTTATTTTGAAATTAATTGAAGGCCTCTGTCTCAACTTGGTAACTAGATAACGACAGTTCCATTCACAAGAACTAACAAGAAAGAACAAGTCGGCTTGTGATGACACCTCTTGTCTTCCATATTTTCATCTGAAATCCATTACCTTGGCTTGGTGAATAGTGCGGTAATTTCGTTCTCATTAGGACCCATGACCATGGTAGGTAGGCTCATAATGAGACCTCCTATCCATCAATTAATCTATAAAAACTCTAATTATAATCAACCTTAAATATGTTACTTAATAGTTTGGGAGGCGATTCTGCTCCTTAAGAGTACAGGATGACGTGAATTTTTTTTAATTACTAATATTTACTGGTTGTTCCTTCTACCCTAAAGATTCATTTTAAATAAAACATCTTAGATAATGACTAAAAAATTCCTCAAATTGAGCATGTCAGGGTTCTTGTGAAAACTTGTTATAGTTTTGTAGGCGTGGTCCACCATAGGAATATTCTCATCAATACCTTCAAAGAGGGTCTTTAAAAAAAATTATGGATGATAGTTATTGGTCAATAATCAAAATCACTTTAAAAAATATGAGGCATTAAGAGTAAATTTCTTTTGACAAGTCTTACCACGAGAGTGCATAATAATAGAAATTTTACAAGTTGTACTTTAGCGAATCACAATTTCAAGGGTGTTGTTATACAATTTTATTTTATATGGCATTCTTTATTCATTATCCAACCCTATTTTAAAGAGAGGAAGATCCCTTTTAAGTTTAGACGTACTTCCAATGTAGCCATGTACGCAACATAATTCTACATATACTCACACTTAATTTTAAAGTATAAACCTCGATACATACCAAAGTGTGAGAAACCAGTTGCTTTGATTGATATGGTATCAAGAGTTTCCAATTAATGAGGGAATGGGGTGTGCTAACAATTTTTTGGAACCAAGATTCAATTGGACCCACATATTAATGATTCTCCAAATCTTCCAAAGCTTGATGTTTGCTCTCTTCAGATTGATAAGGATGGTTAAGGGAAATTCTAGGATTTTCTTCTTGGTGAGCTTCAAAAATGGTTTTCGAACAAGTTCCAATTATATATTTCTCCTTTAATGGTTTATGGATTAAATTTTATTCCCAAGGTAAATGTTGCATGGTAATCGGGGAAATTTCTAAATTCACTCCTCTCCCCTCTCCAAAATATATGGGATTACATTTAGTAGGGGAATGAGTAGGAAAAATAAGTGTTTTAAATTGATGTGCAACTTGATAATAAGAATTAGGATTTGGTTGCACAAATGATTGATACCATAGAGAAGGATAACATGGTGGTGCATTAAATACGAATTATGTTTTTTGTGGCTCAGGTAATGGATTTTTCATGGGGAATTTCCCTAGAGAAGAGGCTCCAAACCATCCTTGAGGTTGTGGGAATATATGGCTCGAGGGAGAGGTCCAATGTGGCCATAAGGTGGGGTATTGAATTAGAGGAGGATTATAAGTTTTCCATGGAACTGTAGGGTTGTGAATGTGTTGAGGAACTTGTTGGGGATAATAAATACTATTCCAAGTATTAAATGATGATTAGTTTTCAGTTATACCTAGCGGTCGATTTATTTCCTTACTTGATTCCTTAAACACATGTTGAAACCCCGATAGTGATGGAAAATAATCTATTGAATGATCCTCCTTGCACTGCTTATGTTCTTCCTATAAATCATCCAATTGTAAATTTAGACAGAATTTTGTAGCTCCCGTTTTTGTAGTAGATTTCAAAAATTGAGAAGAAGGTTCTCGAGAATTATTACCAAGCTTGGAGATTCTTCTTGAATAACTAATGCACAATTTACAAACATCATCATATGGTAAGTGAGAAACATCACCTGCTCCTATAATATTTAAAGATTCTAAAAATTCATTTTTGATTCCTTTAAGTAGGATTGTTTTCAAGGTCTCTTTTACCAAATTCTTATGTTTTATTTTTTGGAGGTTGTATGTAAATCGCTCCACATAATCCTCCAAACTTTCATTTTCCCCCTGTGTTATCCCAAAAATATCTTCAACAGCCTGGTAGTAATCTTGGTATTTCTCCAAGAATACATTCTTCATGTCTTCCCATGTTTGAATGCAGTTCCCTCCAAGGCTCGTGAACCATCAGAGAGCTGCTATTTTTAGAGTAAGAGGAAACACTTACAACCTTTGAGAATTAGTACAATAACCATATCCTCTACAAATTACTTCAAATTCAAATAAGAATGTATCTGGGTCTTCATTTTTGTAATATTCTCAATTTTTGCAGCTCATGGGAATATTGCATTTTATTATCAGTGTGCTTTATTCATGAATAAAAGTATGTAAAGGAGGTTTATTAAACTCCTAAGTTGAGAATACATACATGCCCAATGTGAAAGGGGATAAATATGGGCTATTATATTAAACACCCCTAAGTGTGAAAAGGGGAAATTCATTTGAATGGGTCAATCTTGTCCCCACCTACAGCGCAGTTTGGAGGGAATCTTATCCATCAAGCACAACGTACTTCTAGAAGAGGATATATTGTGTGAAAGAGGATAAGTTGAAGAAGATGGTTTAGGGTTTTGGCAAGCCCTCATGTTATAAAAATAAGGGGAGGTAGCAAGAAAAGGTTGTTGAAGAATTTTAGAAGTTGCTACAGCAACTCCAGTCTCTTGGCTTTTTAGCCTAAGGGAAGAGGATTTCATGTTCAGGAATCCTCTCTCCTTCCATGGAGTAGCTCTTTGGAGGAGATGGTGATGCATCTCTCCACTATCTAGAATTATGGCCAAGCTTCATCTCTATAGAAGCGCTGGTCCTATTGAGGGTTTTGCAGCTGTTTATGAGTTGCAGCAAGTGGGTGAACTAGATCTGCAAGATCTAGTTGTTTAGAGGAGATTTCTCTCAGGGAGGGTGTCTTGTGACCACCCGAAAGAGGATCTCACTCTCATTTTACTTTCAGATATGTAATTCTTATCTTCTGTAACATTTCAGTCAAGATACTGCATTTTTTCTCTAGAGAACTGCGTTATTTTCATGTACATGTTTCACTGCTGCTTAGATTTCTCATTGTACTTGCTTTCTGGTGATTGAGGCTTGCCTCTCACTTGAATATTTGTAAAGTAGTTTGCTGATATATTCATATTCATATCTGATATATAATTTAATGAAAGCCATCTTTAGAAATCTCTGAAGTTTTCTGTAGTTTAGTGTATTAAAAGCTAGATCTACACTTTATTGTGCAATAATTTGATAAAACCCCAAGGGGATCTTGTTAAGAAGGCTGAGTAGTTTCCAGATCTGGTATGGATCTGATGTTTCAGCCATTTATTAGTTGTAGATCTTATTTTTAACCTACAACATCTGAATCTACTCATATAGAACGCTCTCAAGTCTTTTCTGTAGCTTTTCCATGTGTTACTGCCATAATTTCTGAAGGATTCTTGCTCTTGCTTCATGTAAATTCAATGCTTTTACAAAGGAAATTCATTATGGATATGATTTATTGTTTTCATAATAAAATATGAGCTTAATGGCTGATTTCCAGTGACTTCCAGCAGAAAATGTGCAATTCCTGAAGGAGGGTTTCTCTATTAACTCAGCCCTCTCCTTTAGCTGATTTTCAGCTAGTGTTGATTGTGGTAAATCTGTTTAAGCCCTATAAATCCATTTTTTTTTGCTGAAACTCTACATAGAGGTCCCATACAGCCTAAAATAATGGAACCCAGCCCTAGTATATGTTATTTTAACACTGGATTTCTTATACATCGTCCTCCTTGAGCCTATTGCAGATTTTCCTAAGAGTGGAAGTTCACGCTTCTTCCTTGTTTGGTTTTTGCTTCTCTTTTGGATCCATTATTTAGATCTGAAGATCTAAGGTTCCTAAGGGCATAAAAATCTAAGAGGATTGTGTCATTCCCACACTTGCTGTGTTTCACCAATCTTCTATAGACAGAGTCTGGAACGGGCCAGGAAGCCTCTGGTTTTCACCCTCTCTTTAGAGGTGATATAACCAGTAGATTCCCTACCATTCTGTCTCTGGTTTAGATCTATTTGTGTGATTCCATACTTTTGTGATTCCATAGTGGAATATCTTTGATATTCCCTACTAAGCCTATTTTTCCCCATTTGGAACATTACAGTGGTATCAGAGCATGATCTTTGGCATATCCTGTGAGATTAAGCTACCAGTGAATTAAAGAGCAGAAGAAGAGATCAGCTTGATGGAGCAGATGAGATTATCCTCATCATTTTTCAGATCTAATAAGAACCTCTCCCAAGAGGTAAATCAAAGGAGAGAAAGAATAAGCACCGAGACTCCTAGAGGGTTTCGAGAAGAAGCAAGTTACAGTAAGAGCTGCATGAGATTTCAAGAAGAAGAAGGAAGCCCTAGTGCTTCCTATCAGCAAAGTAGAAGACCAGAGGATCCAAGATCTCCTCATAGATCCACTATGCCCACTTTCTTTGAAGAAGGTGAGAGGCATAGCAATGAAGAAAAGAGATGCAAAGAAACTCCTAAAGGGTTTCAAGATGAAGAGGAAGAACCATACACTTCCTGTCATCACAAGGCAGGGAGAATGGCTGAAGAAGAGATCTTATTGCTTCTTTTTCAAACATTGAAGAGTATTGAAGAAAATCTCAAGGAGTTTGAGGAGGAGAGGAAGAAGATGAGCTACAAAGAGACATATCCCAAGGAAACAAAGGAGAATGCCGATCTTGTCACTTTGGGCAAGAGATCTCCATTTTCACTAACTGTTGCTAAGGAGCTTGCATCTAGAGAAGAGGCACTTGCATGTTTGCAAGGTAGTCTTGAGTTCTTATCATATAGGGTCCCATGCATGAATCAGGAGATGCATGAAAAGGAGAAGAAAGATTCCAGCGTTAGTATACTTGAAGAAAGGAGGCCATCATTCTTACCAGTAGTTGGAGGCATCATTGATCCGGATGGAGGAACTCTTGTGTTCTGTCAAGAGGTTCCCACATATCAGTTGATCCAAGGTATGCATAAGATTTCAGCACATATTATTTGAAGATCTATGCATAGCCAAGGGTTAGATCAAAGTGTTGATTTGAAGCAAAGATATATCACAGTGCTGTCACATAGTGGCTGTGACAAAGAGGCTTCATCATTCTTGGAGCATGTTGGAGGTATTGCTGCAGATTCAAAGCTTCACTGGTTTTGGAAGACCATACATGAGAAGAAGGTCTCATTAAGAGATCACAATAGAGATGCATTTCAGTATTCCATGAGATGAAAAGTTCTTCAGTGGGTTAAAGGAGATGGTATTCTGCAAATGGATAATGCCATGATTATGCAGCACATCACTCAACTTCCATATTTGAGTGAGTAGATGAGGATGGTGAGAAAGGGGTCACATGATCACTTGCAGACATAATGGACCAGAAAGCTTGGTTACGCTGGTTTCCCTTGGGAGACTCCTATCACTCTCCAAAGGCACTTATTTTTTTGATCTATCTCTTAAAGAGCAGTTATGAAATGTATAAGGAGGCATGGCAGCACTGGTTGCCTTGGGGTAAGCATGAGCTCTACCCAAAGATTCTCTTTCTCTCATCTCATGCTTGGTACATCATTAGTAGATTATATGAAGAGGAAGCATGGATGATGTGGTTGTTAGAAGGAGAGTGGGACATTACAAATATAAATCTTATGTCCATGTATTCACCTATGCTTGAAGTATGTCTCATAGGTCCACATGCATTTCTGTTGGAGGTATAGTTCATGCATGAACTTTGGCTTGGGAGGAGGGAATGAATCCCACATGATGTGGTATGAGGGAGCTTTCTTGTGCTATGTTGATGAGACATTTTACATGTTCATCATTGTGTTGTTGCTCCAAGATCCACATGTTGATGAGGCAAGAAGGCTGCAAGGTCCTTGTTGCTATGGATGCTTTTGGGTGAGTGTGGTTTCTACCCAATAGCTCATTATTTTCTGAATCATGCCTTGGATTTCAATGTTATTTTGCAGCAAGAGAAGGCATGTACAATTTTGTTTCACTTGAGAAGGTATGGCCACCACATGACATCTCCTATGTCTATGTGTTTTGCATGGTGAAAACTTTGGCATGACTATCTCAAGATGTGCATTGATGATGGTGCTTTGTATTGGGCTGATGTGACACATCATATGTCCATTAGCATGGTTTGGTTTCATGATGCACATGCGTAGGAAAGAGGGCAGCAAGATCACTTGTTTCTTAGATGCTTTGAATGAGTATGGTGACCACCCCATGGCTTATAATTTTCTGATTCATGCCTTATGTATCAAAGATAAATTGCAGCAAATAAAGGCATGCACATCATCTTTTGGGAAGCATGGATTGTCCATCTTACATGGAGGAGATAGAGGATGGCAGCAAAGGGCCTTGCTCAGGTGGTTTATTTTGGGAGAATATGGCTTGAAATATTTTTTTTACCCATATTACTCCTTCCCTTCTTCTTTGCATAATGTTTAAATGATGGAGTTTGGAACCAACAAGGCCAACAGGGCTAAGAATGGAGGCATAGAAATGTGTACTCAAGTTCACAAACATGGGATGGAGGAATGTTCTGCATGATGAAGCTTCTCCTTTATGGTAGGAGCTACCTTAATTTATGTCTCACATGTGTTTGTGATGGTGTTGGACATCATGTATTTGTCATCTTGTGCTTCATGGCAAGAAGAGGACATCTAACCTCACAGTTGGAAGTCATCTCATGCATGGGTAGAAGACAACTTTGGAACCAAACATACATAACCTATTGCAGAAAATGGAGGAAGCCTTCCTGATGTGGATGCCATTTGGAGGGAATAGATGGCTTGCATCTACAATAAGAGTTGCTTTAGGGCAAGCAACATTTTTCCAGGGGAGACTGTAATATTCCCAATTTTTGCAGCTCATGGGAATATTGCATTTTATTATCAGTTTGCTTTATTCATGAATAAAAGTATGTAAAGGAGGTTTATTAAACTCCTAAGTTGAGAATAAATACATGCACAATGTGAAAGGGGATAAATTTGGGCTATTATATTAAACACCCCTAAGTGTGAAAAGGGGAAATTCATTTGAATGGGTCAATCTTGGCCCCACCTACAACATAGTTTGGAGGGAAGCTTATCCATCAAGCACAACGTACATCTAGAAGAGGATATCTTGTGTGAAAGAGGATAAGTTGAAGAATATGGTTTAGGGTTTTGGCAAGCCCTCATGTTATAAAAAGAAGGAGAGGCAGCAAGCAAAGGTTGTTGAAGAATTTTAGAAGTTGTTGCAGCAACTCTAGTCTCTTGGCTATTTAGCTTAAGGGAAGAGGATTTCCTGTTTAGGAACTCTCTCTCCTTCCATGGAGTATCTCTTTGGAGGAGATGGTGATGCATCTCTCCACTATTCGGCATTATGGCCAAGCTTCATCTCTATAGCAGCACTAGTCCTGTTGAGGGTTTTGCAGCTGTTTATGAGTTGCAGTAAGTGGGTGAACTAGATCTGCAAGATCTAGTTGTTTAGAGGAGATTTCTCTCAGGGAGGGTGTCTTGTGACCACCCGGAAGAGGACCTCACTCTCATTTTAATTTCAGATCTGTAATTCTTATATGCTGTAACATTTTAGTCAAGCTACTGCATTGTTTCTCTAGATAACTGCGTTATTTTCATGTACATGTTTCACTGCTGCTTAGATTTCTCATTGTACTTGCTTTCTGGTGATTGAGGCTTGCCTCTCACTTGAATATTTGTAAAGTAGTTTGCTGATATATTCATATTCAGATCTGATATATAATTTAATGAAAGCCATCTTCATAAATCTCTGAATTTTTCTGCAGTTTAGTGTATTAAAAGCTAGATCTACACTTTATTGTGCAATAATTTGATAAAACCCCAAGGGGATCTTGTTAAGAAGGCTGAGTAGTTTCCAGATCTGGTATGGATATGATTTTTAGCCATTGATCAGTTGTAGATCTGAGTTTTAACCTACAGCAGCTGAATCTCCTCATGTAGAACACTGTCAAGTCTTTTCTGCAGCTTTTCCATGTGTTACTGCCATAATTTCTGAAGGATTCTTGCTCTTGCTTCATGTAAACTCAATTCTTCTAAAAAGGAACTTCATTATGGATCTGATTTATTGCTGTCATATTGTACTATGATTTTAATGGCTGATTTCCAGTGACTTCCAGTAGAAACTGCACAATTCCTGAAGGAGGGTTTCTCTATTAACTCAGCGCTCTCCTTTAGCTGATTTTCAGCTAGTGTTGATTGTGGTAGATATGTTTAAGCCCTCTAAATCCATTTTTTTTGCTGAAACTCTACATGGAGGTCCCATACAGCCTAAAATAAGGGAACCCAGCCCTGGTCTGCGTTATTTTAACATTGGCTTGCTTATACAACGTCCTCCTTGAGCCTATTACAGATTTTCCTGAGAGTGGAATTTCCCACTTCTTCCTTGTTTGGTTTTTGCTTCTCTTTTGGATCCATTATTTGGATCTTAAGATCTAAGGTTCCTAAGGGAATAAAACTCTAAGAGGAGTGTGTCATTCCCACACTTGCTATGTTTCACCAATCTTATATAGATAGAGTCTGGAACGGGCCAGGAAGCCTCTAGTTTTCACCCTCTCTTTAGAGGTGATATAACCAGTAAATTCCCTACCAGTCTATCTCTGGTTTAGATATATTGGTGTGATTCCATATTTCTATGATTCCATAGTGGAATATCTTAAGATATTCCCTACTAAGCCTATTTTTCTCCATTTGGAACATTACAATTTTCCAAACCATGAAATTTTGGTAGTGCAGATGGGGGAATACTATGCAATTGTGTCACTCTTGGTTCTTTGATAGGGAATTAAAAAGTAACAATGTTTTCCATTTCTTACCAAATGAAAAGAGGTTCTCCATGTACTAATTTGAGACTCCTTTGTCTAATTTTCTTGCCAACTGATCAGTGAAATAGGTACATTGGATGATTGATATTAGCCTAAAAAATCCTCATTGAAAAAAATTCCTTGAAATACCATTTCTCTGTTTTCAACAAGCTAGTTGGTATATCTTGTTAGCATGTGGTTGAATAGATTGGGGGGGTTCTTACAACACCCAAGAAATGAAAAAAATTAAAAAGAAACAAATTCAGAAACTATACCTACCAAACAATCAGGACATGGCTTTGCCCTTCGTCTTAACACTTCGACTCCCCCATTCCGGCAAAAACAATTTGATAAAATCAAAATAAACACTTTCAGTAACATCCCTTAGCACCTCCCCGAAAAAGACGCCAAAATGTCGAGTCAAATTATAGACTTATAATTTTCCAATCATAAATTGTCAACCCGATATAAGTTTAATTTTGCTGCAAAGGCACAAGGAATTCCTGCAACACAGGAACAAAAATTTCTTGCAGTGGCACATGGAATTCCTACAACACAAGAATAGAAATTTCCTATAGCGACACTGGAAATTCCTGCAACATGGGAACATAAATTTCCTGCAGCGACAAAATTTTGATTCAAATTATAGACTTATAATTTTCCAATCATAAATTGTCAACCTAGGGTAGGTAAGCTTGTGAGATACTATGCAAAATATATGTAGGCTTATTACTGCAAGTGTTCATAAATTAACTATTCATACACACACCAACTAATGCCTCTTTCCTGCATCAATACTTAGTAGCAAAAGATATGGAGTGGACTACAACACCCCTCTAAAGCTCTTGGTATTGCTGATAAAAGATAAAATATCAAATATCAATAATCAAGAAACCAACTTAGACAACATAAATCCAAGCTTTGATCAAATAAAATTAACACATTAACATCAGAAATTTAATCATTTAATCAATTAACAAACTGTTGTTGAAACTTTAGAAAGAGTGAATTAGACGTGTAAAAGAATTATTGCTGCATAAAAAAAGGAATTAAACACACACACAATGCGTTGCAGGAGTTGTGAACAAAGGGGCCCTCCCTCACTCACAACCCCTTCAAAACTCGAAGATATTGCTCAGCAAAGTAAACTGAACATAATATATTATATTAATCTCAAAGTATACATCCAAGTACAATTTGATATATTGCTTATCAGCAAAAATCCCAACCCAACCACCCCTTACAATATGAAATACATCTGATTTTTACAATCTCTAAAGCCCATGTTTGGCTCGAATAAGGAAATTGACTAATCTAAGCTATCAACCAACAATAAAAGTCCAGATCATCAAAATTATCTTTTGTTGAGTCTAATCCATGACTGAAAGCATGGATTAGACGATTTCTGTTACATAGCTGAAGCTAGCTCCTCATGTGGTCACAAGAATAAATATTTAGGTTTGGGTTGTTTCAAAATGAGGTTCGATGCATCCAATAGAATAGCCTTCATGTGCAACGAATTCCCCACAAAACCCATGTTCTTGCTGAATCTGGAAATAAGTAGAAAATATTAAACCGTTGATTTCGTTACTGGAAATCAGAGTCTGTAGGAAATTGAGGCTTCCGCAGGAAATCTAGAGCTGCTACAGGAAATCTGGATCTTCTGTAGGAAATCTGGAGCTTTTGCAGGAAATGTGGTTGCACGAGATGTCCTCAGGAATTTGCGGAGCTGTTTTGAATCAAAGAACATATGCACATGAATTATATATCAATTAGAGTGGTAATTCAATAAAGATACAACTAGATCAAAGAATACTTCAAGTTCAAGCAAAAATGACACTTACTATGTTAATTTGACATACCTTAAGCTTAGAGCACCCTAATAGCAAAAATTGAACAATATAGTTGAACTAAGCATAATTAGGGGTGGAAGGAGTTCAAAAATAGGGGAGGTAAGGCCTGGGAAAGGTGTCAAAAAATAGGGAAAATTGAGACTTAATAGATGATCTCACAGAAATAGCCCACACTGTCACGTTTGCGACTGAGGATCGTTGGACAGATATGGATATCTAGTATAAGACTGTGCTCGAGGGTGTACAGAGAAGCTTACAAAAATTAAAATTTCAAGCAAGCTAGTTACAAGAAATTGTGCTTCAAACGAGCCAATCCAGCGCACCTGTCACTAGAGCGTGGCCTTTGGATGTTTCCCTACCAGCCTCCGTGGAGGAGAGATTTTTTTATATCCCCTTTTGTGCAATTCAAATGGATTCTCACCAACAGCTCCAGTTCACAGGATCAAGTGATGTTCACATTAAATTTTATGTGTTACCTGTAGCCAAATTACACTTGCTTCATTCAGTCATTGCAGACAATCTACAATGCTGAGAAGAAATTGCGCATACACAAACCAGGGACACCAAGGAGAATGCCACATAGGCCCACCAGTAGAAAAAACAAGAAGAACAGCTTGTCATGATGCTGAAGCCCAGTGCGCGGCGTTGGGGGACAATATCCACCATGTCTGCCAAGATATTCTAGATGTATTAGACACTATTGTGTCCACTGAAAAGTTGGAAGGATTGGTTGTTGCAGTAAAATACATGTGTGAGGAGGTTCACAATATCAAGACTACATATGAGAAATAGATCGCGGACCTCCAAACCAAGTTGCAGCCTGAGACGGCCCCAGACGTTCGTGCACAACGGGCTGCGGAAGTCGATAAGGCCAAATATAACATAGTTGTTATGGTTACATAGTGAAAAATTATGTTGAATGAATCTCTGAATGTGTGGTCCTCTGTCTAGAATGATCCAATTTCCCAGCAGTTGAGTGATGCTCTCAGCCAGAAGGAGGAGAAGTTTGAAGAAATCAGGATGGTTGCACCTACATTGGTCCTCCCGCAACGCCTCGCTTGACTAGAGGAGTGTAGAACCATCCAAATGAAGATTGTTGAGTTGTGCAGAAAAGAATAGGTATTGACAGAGCACATGCAACCCTAGACCGAAGAAGAATTGCAGCCTTCACTGACACTAGACAATACTCTGAAGGTCATCCAGTAGTCCGAGTGCAGCATAGGGATGGCCACTGAAGGGCCTACCGCTAACAAAATGGTGCAATAGGCATAGACTGCAACAACGAAGACTTGGAACTAGTGCTTCCTCTCCAAACTTTTGTCAAGACGCTTCAGGCTAAGATGAAGGAGCCAATGCCTGAGTCACTCAAGACGAGTCACATGTTTGTGTTGGGGGCCTATTGAAGCGAGGTCCCCTGAGGCACAATCCATTTTGGGTAATATTGTATGTGTGCGTTGTGCAAATAGAGTCAAAGGGCTTTGGGGTGGTCAAAGTCCCCTATTTTTGTGTAAATGAACTTAAACGTAAACTATGGGCCTCAGACCATGGTTTGAGACCATAGTATTTGCACGGTAGGTGCATATAAATAGATAGAAGATGTCTAAGCTAGGAATTAGATGATTGTGAAAGATAGTTTATGCTTTTGCTTGCAAATAGTCTATAAGAGTCTTGTTAGGTTAGGGTTGGGTAAAAGGCTCCTACTAGTTGTGTGCGCGGAGACCTAGTCCTAGCTGTGTGCGGACTCTGCTGGTTGTGTGCGCGAAAGGGTTTTTATAAGGTTTGGTAAGGGTTTTTGTGTAAGGAATATTGATGTACTGAATGCTATATCTGGAGATAATATAAGGAATTGTTTTGGCGAACCACTTGTGTTATGCATTTGTGTTGTTTATTATTATGATTTATTGAGATCTCACCATTCTAAGCTGCTTATTATCTATTGCGAAAGATATTTGGATACTTATGATTAAATGCTGATAAATAATAGATATGTTTAATTATTTGATGTGTTGTGACTTGGATCAACTTCGCTTTAGTTTTTTTGCGCTAAGTGATAGCGATTCTATGGTATTCTGTTAATGGTTGTGCAGTCTTTATGCGTGCATCTGTAGAAGTCTACTTCGGGTTTTTACCAAGGACCACTAATTAATTTCTCCCTCAAAGTGTGGAAACCTAGTTCTAGCACCCCGCATACTGCTTTGGGTGAGACTTTGTTCTATGCAAGAAGATCATTGCGGAAAGGGCTAGTAGTTGGAGGGTTTGTTGTTTTATCCATAAACTCTGAACCTGGGTCAGGGCCCCTCAGCCAACAGATATCAATCCAATTTCCTTCTGAATGGAAAAAAGACTTAAAAAATATATAAGTATTAAAAAGGGGAAAATTTTTACCCTATTTAATTAATAAGAATAATTTTAAATCTTATTTAAGAACCAATAATTTGAAAAAAATCAGTATACCTTCATCATTATTAAATGTCTTTTAAGAAGATATATTTTTTTAATAAATGTTAACTTTAAATCTCATATATATACTTTGTAAATATGGAGGAACACATAGAAGACATTAATACAAGAGTAGACAAGAGTAATAGACTAAATAATAGATAGATTCATTTATAGGCTAGATAAACTTTGGTAGATGTTCTACAATTTCTACACTCCAGCATCAAATTGAGAAAATGAACCTACGATGCTATTTATTCCACATTAATAATTACTCCACTTTAATCTTACAAAAGTGTTATATTTCACTTGGTGATAGATATTAGACACTGGAACAACACGTAGTTAATGGAACTAAAAAATATATCGATATATCTCTGAATCCAAATCAGGGAGTAGCATTGGAGCACCAATATGCAAAGTGTTCATCCGTGCGTGTGTTGCTCACAAGTCCCCTGCATCGCAAGCAAATAAAAATGCTACCATCCGCAAATGCATCCCTTACAAATTTCATTCTCCCATTTTATGATAACATGGAGGCTTCACTTGTGTTTTTGTACCAGAGATGTTGCACTAAAATGACCATGATGAAATGTTCATCTTGGAGGAGTTGCACTAGGTGATACTTCAACAATTGCACACTCCACAAATAATGATGCAAGTTGATCAGCAACTATATTTGATTGCATTCTATTGTTATATAACTTCTGGGCTCTCTAAAAGGTGTGTAAAAATGCAGATTCACCGATTGATGCTTTCAGTGCGATGACAACAACTTGCAAGGCAAGTCCTGGGCTTCCTTCATTGATCTGTTTCCTGGCTAATGCAAGAAGCGACTGAATCTGAATGGATTTGACTTGATTCTATGCCTATTGTGGCTAAATTTTTCCTGACAGATCCTCCTCCAGCAACACATATAATACATACTAAAAAAAGGTCATAATAGAGATGAATTTAGTTATCACACACCAGATAAACCTTAACTATGAAACAATTGGCTACTCTAGCATTGGTGGTGATGGGAAATGGAGACAAATCATTTTTACTGTAATATGGCAGACAACTGACCCTCAATAACTGCAACGTTAAATTCAATTTCATGAGAAGTTGCAACACTTCTTACAAATGAAAAGCAATGTGATAGCAATCATCAAAATCCGGTTTATTCTTTTTTCCATTTCACTAGAGCCTCATGCAACACGTACCTCGACGATTATTATCAACACATAGATGTAAAATATTTGAAGTAAAAAAAAACAATATTTTAAATGAAATATTTTTTTTATGAGGTCTTGAAAACAATATCATTACTGAATAATATTGTTTTTATGTGCATTGCCATTTCTGTTTATCTCCTTGGAGTCAATATGAAAACTCATGTGGAGAGTCTGGCCCCAATTTGATTCGAATAATGTATACAGGGAGAGAGGAAATTGTAGATAGGTTGGTCTTAATTCGAATAATGGCTATACATTACTATTACATTTATAATTTGAATTTTTTTGTGGTGTGAGTTTTGAATTGTTGAATTTAGAATCTCCACCGTATGTATTTTTGCGTCAATACATACTGTGGAGATTCCGAATTCAACAACTAATTACTACTACATTTTCATTATTTCATTATTTATGCATTTCGATATATCGATGCCCCTGTGTAAGATTTCCTTTCCATCTGTTAGTCATCATTAATTTTTATTATATAAAGATGACTATAGATTGGTTCAAGATTTCTAAAAACAAAATTCCCTGAACATTGTGAGTTTTAGAAATCTCACTGCCTTCATTATCCTTATAGGAAAATTTTCACTATTCTATCAACCCTGCTATTTCATGGTCACCCTACCACTCCTAAAAGACTCCTTATGGGCTTTTTCCACTCATCTCCATCCTTTTTTCCCACCAATGACCTCATTACTCTATTTTTCCCTTGCCCATAACTCTACTTTACATCTAGGGTTACCTATAGCCTAACTCATTCCCACGATTCAAAAATTCCTCCAGCATTGATGGTCTCAAAACTATCTATGTAGGCTCTTTAGATAATCAAGTACATTGGGTTTTGGATCTTCAATACACCACTTTTTCAATACTCTTTTTTTACACTTGAAGACTCCAAGCCAAATTTCTAGTCAAAGACCAGGTCAAAGAATCCTCCCACTAGGTCAATTATGGTTTCATATGTTCCAAGGTAAATCATTGATGTATCAGACATTGTTTTTCTTGAGTAGAATTTGGTTCAGAGGTATTGTAATAATGAGACATGGTTACTCAAGAAAAGGTATAAAGTTTTCCAAAGAAGACTACCTTATCAAATTTAAGTTTTGCAAAAGGTAAATGAGAACTTTGACACTTCTGCAGGAGTGTTAAAATGTCTATCAACAGAAATGTGGTAAGGTAGGAGGTTTGATCCTAAGTCAAGACAACTCACAACAGAAGAAATAGAACCACTTGGTCTTGATGAAAACTAGGGTTTTGAGCTTAATGGACCAAGTAGAATGCCAAATAGTGATAAATTGCAGAATGGCCATGGAGGAGGTACACCAAAAAATCAAACATGAAGAAAAGTCTTTCAGAGATTATTGATGAAATAGGGAAAAAGATGAGGTGAACTGGAAAGAAATGAATGAAATGAAAGGGCTATAAATAACTTAGAAGACAACACTAATGATTTTCTTAAAGCACTCCATACACCTAGGGTTTGGGAAAGTGGCAAGAGAAGGTGAAATGAGGAGTTGAACTCCATGATGCCAGCAAAGAAAGGATTGTGAAAGTGCTACTGTGTGAAATCCTCCCAAAGTTTGCCAACGTGAATTTATCGTGCTTCAAGGAGTTAAAGAAAGGTCAAATCATAATTTCAATCACCTTCAAATCAGAAGTGTCAAAGAAAGAAAAAAACATGATTTGAAACTGCATGGTACAGACAGAAGAAGGTTTTGAAAGTGCTGCTATGAGAGAACCTCTCAAAGATGTTTCATAAGCTTGCCATGACTGAATGAGAAAAAGAGATGAGTTGGAATCCATGATAGGAACAAAGGAAGATTTTTTTGAGCTGCTGTTGTGTTAGAACAACATGTCAAAACTCCAAGATTAGAAGGAAAATAAATCTCATAACTCCAACAAACTACCAGCTAGGGTGAAAAAGCTAAGTTTCATAAGGTAAATCACATAGGATTTTGAAGATGTCATTGTGAAAATCATCACAAAGGTGTCAAGATCAGTTTTTCATGCCTCAAGGAACGAAGGGAGAGGTCCAAATCACCATTTCAGTCACCTTCAGAGCAACAGTGTAAAATTGTTTGAGAAAAAGCGAAAAGTTGAGTTAACTTGATGATGGAAACAACAGAGGAATTTGAAGCTGCTCTTGTGTGTAAACATCACAAAATAATCAGAATAACATGACAGGTCTCAAAAGAGTAAAAGCAGAGGACCAACTTCATCTTTTCAAGTCACCTGTAAGGCAAAAGTCAAGAAGCATGAGTGAGAAAGTGAAAGATATTTAAGACAATTACAAAGTGGTTTGCAAAGTTAAATCAAATGCCACATACCTATAGAACTCTTTTCACACTTCATGTCAATCATGGTTCACTTGCAAAGAATTAGAAGTTTCAAGGAGATAAGAAAATTTGAGTTTTCAAGGCAAAATTAGACAACTTTGCATGTGCTGTGCCCCTGGCTTGGCGCTGCGCGCTTGGAAAGTGGCGCTGCACCCCTGGAATTTTCTCAACATATATTTTCTTAAGGTGTTGTGTGCCTGGAAATATGCACTGCATGCTGGGGAAGGTGTTGCACCCTTGCCCGACACCCACAATAAGCTTGCCTTCGGTGCCGCGCCCTTGGCTTACGCGCTTAGCCAAGAGGGCCTCCTCAACCCTACAAGTGCTTAAATCACCTCAAAACTCTTTCAAAGCTTTCTCCAAGGTCCTCCAAAGCAGTGATAAGGGGTAAGTGAATTCCCTAACCCCATTTTAAAGCTTTTTGATGATTCCTAATTAATGGTGATGAAACCCCAAGAAGAAGCCCTAGGCTACAAAGCTAGAAATCATTGTTTTCCATTTACTTCATCTACCTATAGAGGAAATCAGTGATAGGAAGAGGGATCACACTGTTTGGAGGTTTCTCATTCACCCAAGTTGTCCATAGACCTATCTCATTCATAACACTCAATCCCCTCACTTACTCATTCCTTCATTAGCCTAAAAAATACCATCTCATTTACCTTCCCTCCACCTCACTGCGCATCAATCCTAGGGTTGGAAAAACAAAGTATAAACATGTAAGTAGCTGAGATTGTCATTGGTTTTTTCCTCTTACTCAACCTAATATACATATACCCTCACCCATTCATCTCATTCACTTACAGAGCTGCCCTTATCATCACCATTCCATTACCCTCTTCCATATCAGTTTCATAGCTATGCTAGGGTTTCAAAGGTAGAGTGGTCAAAATGTAAAAAAGAGAGGAAATTTGCTGTAAGGAAATAGCATTAAAGAAGAAATCAAAGAAGAGGATATCAATGAAGAAGATGACAATGAAAAATTAAATAATGAGAAAGGTGACAATGAGCAATCAAATGTAAATAAGGGAAATGAGAAATCAAGCAATGATGAAACAAGCAAGGAAGGAGAAGGAAATGAGGAGGTAGATGTCAGTGAGGCAGATGTCAGTAAAGAGGAAAGTAGCAAGGAAAAGGGAAATTGATATCAGTGAGGATGATGTCAGTAAGGCAGAGAGCATTGAAGCAATGAGAGCAATAAGGATGATGGCAGATCAAAGAGCCATGAAGAAAGCAGTAAGGCTAATAACAATAAGGCCTATGAAGAACATGGTGGGACCAAGAAGGCTAAAGACAAATAAAATCTTGGTAACCCAGCTGATCCATCTCCTACAAGGCCTCCCAAACATAATCAACTGAAAAATATCCAACTTTGGGCATTTGTTTTTCACTTTTGAATTTTTGACTGTTTTGAAAGGCCAAAGGCGCAACGCCACTGGCACTGCGCTATTTTTTGTGGCACTCTTTTGAGGAACGGTTTGCATTTTTTAGTTCATCAAGCCAATGACATCACTCACAGAAAATTTTAGCTCATTTGGAGCAAAACTGGTCCTCCAAAAGTGCCCAAAACACCCAAAAAATCACCTTTCTACCCTATTTTCAGAGTTGGCGCTGTGCCCTGAGAAGTCTTTGGAGAATGAGTTTTTGGGTAGGAAAATGGACACTAAATGGAAAACCAAAAGCATATTTGGAAACTAGACTGGACAAGCTTTCCAATGAGCTATCATGGAGCTCTTTTGGACCCTTGAAAGGCCTCCAAACCTTGGTCACAAAATAGGCAATTTTTCCAGTGCAGGCGCTGCACCCTTGCCTTGGCGCTACGCCCTTGCCTACAAAGTCAACAAAAGACACAAATTTATTGAAAAAAATATATTTTCGGAGACTTTTAAGGAAAATCACTCCTAGTTGGCTCAGAATTTATGTTTGAAATTATTTTTCATTTATTACATTAGATATTTTGTGCCTTGGGTCTTGCATGGTCTCTTTGGACAAAAATGACATTTATGATGTATTTATGACATTTTGGAAACCCTAGTTAGGGTTTTGGTCCTCCTTGCTAGTTAAATACAACATTAAGGCCTCATTGTTGGATGTTGGTTGATTGTGGAGAAAAACCTCATACACTGAGTTGTGAGGAGTTTCATTAGATGAATTTTGAGGTCTAAAATGGGCCTCCTAAGGAAAATGTACAATCAAAATTCACTTTATGAGAACCAATCACATTTTAGGGGATGCCATCATCCCTAATGGTTGAGGTGCCATTTCTTGAGTTAAAGATACTTACTTGTCAAATTCTCAATGGTGGATAAAAACTTATGGTTAACCATGGTAGTGTTTTAAGTGATTTTAAACTCATAAAGTAAAGTACTCATAATAAATGTCATTTCATACTTTTTGAATAAAATATTATTATTGTCATTTCATATTTTTTTGAAAAAAACAATGCATATCCCTACTCAATCTTCATGTATTTACACAATTTTCAATAAATATTATACTTTTATATTTTTATATATTTATTTTTAAATTATATATTCATCTCATTTTATTTACTATTACAATTTCAAATTAATTATAAGTTAATATCAATACATATATATTATACATATGAAATAAAAATAAATAAAAATGCAACATTGTAATTTTAAGATAAATCAAATCTACAAGTAATATTATTATAATATTAATAGCAATACAAACAAATTAAAATTAAATAAAAAAGACAGTTTAGTTTTGTATGATGAAAAAATGTGTATTAGTTTTGTATGTTGAAAAAATGTATATTACGTTCAACATAGTTTGGGGCAAAAAGAAATCTAAATTTCAATGTATATAAATATTATATTATATTTATAAATATAAATTAGTTTATTTCAATACTTTTTTTCTTTAACTTTAAATACAACTCAATTCATTTCATTTGATTATATTAATATATATAATATTATGAAAAATAATTTAAATGTTATAGAATAGAATATAATATTATTTATTCTTTTGCTATAAATAAAATCAATTCAATATGTAATATAAAATTCATACATAAAACACTATATTACATATAATATATTATTATTATATAGTATATTAATTACATGTTATTATATAATTTAAATAATATAAATTTTAATTAATAATATATTATATAATTAAAAATTTATGAATTTATATTTATATTTTATTTTAAGTTATTTAAGTACAAAGGACAAATGCATTAATTTTTCAATGATAATAATTTTTTCTTGAAAAACTCATTCTTATTTATAGTCACATCAATACAATTTTTTTATTAATTTTATTTTGTTACTACTTTTGAATTGAATTTAATGATAGTTACATGGATTTTGGTGGATAAAGTGAATTTCAAATTCATAAATATTATTTTATTGATTTAGCTATTATTTAATTATTTTATTAGGAGGCCCATTTTAGACCTCAAAAATCTCCTAATGTTGGTTTTGGAGCATTGTGATGGTTTTGAACTGAATGTCAATGAGACAAGAACTTTACAGGATTCATGAACATGGCTAATGGTGATGTCTTTCACATTTTGTTCTTGTTATCTTATGTTTTACATATTGTGTCATCTTCCTCTAGCAATAGAATAGAAATTTTAGCTTAAGATGTAATGTCGAAAGCACCTTAAGTCTGTATGTTTCTCTTGCTCTCATGTTTTCCTCTGCTAGGTCAATTTAGAGAATTCTTAGTTGCTCTCTAATCCCACTCAACCTTTTTATCTCAAGAATGATTTAATGGAGTCAGTGCCAAAGTAGTTTATGGTTAGCCTTGCCCTTTGGAATCACTTAAATATTGTTTTTGAGGTTTTTTCTTCAAATTATTGCTAATTAGGGTTGGACTGGAGAGGTTTATGGTTTTCCCTGCCCTTTTGTCTATCTTGAATGGTTGCTTTGAAGTTCTTTGTAGTATGGTTAAGGAATTTTAGGAGTTCCCTTTCTTTGATCATTACTATATGTTATCTTATATGTTTTCTTTGCCTAAAGGTGAAATCACTAGAGACTTTACAAGTTTATTACTCTTTAGGGTTTGCTGGATTGTTGTCTTAATGTTTACTTGTTAGGGTTTGTTCAAAGAAATTATTGGTATGCCCTGTCTTTGGTTATTTCTTTATGCATAGTGATCTTAAAGGCCCTTCTTGTTGTAGTATTTGTCAAATGATTCTTAACTTCCCTTTGCACCTACTTTGTTCACAATTTAATGTTCACTTCAGTCACATAAGCCTTGAAGATACATTTGGCCTTGTTATACTTGTCCTCCGAAACACCCTTGACCTATTTTTGTACTTTTCCCAACCTTTTGCAGACTCCATAGCCCAATGGTCTAAACCTCTCCTACTCTATCTGTTTTTTTTGACAAGCAACCCAACCAAATAAAACAAACAAACCAACCCTAATCCTTATAACTAGCCTAAAATCAAAACCCTAAAATCAATCAAGTTCACATCTTTCATACACATAGAGAGAGCCCTCTCTGAGTCCATGAAGGCTAAGTCCTAGGACTCCAAAGATTGGTTTGATGTTACCCTTGTACATTTGGTCTTGCCAATTTGACAAATTACGTGGACCTAACACCATCGACAACAATTTATGTTATTGTGACGAGGCTTGTCAAGGGCCTCGAGTCTGAGGATAATGTCAGACACAACGAATCTACTACTAGCTCTTCCATAATTTTGTAGCAATATTGAAGCTTGAAGCTTCGTCATTATCACAATGATGTAATCGATTATTCTTCATGGTTTATTTGTATTTGGTTCGATTTTTGGACAATATTGTATACGCATGAGTGCTTTCTATGTTTTAAATCGCACTAATGAAGTTTTTTAGTTTTTAATTTTTTTTTTTTTTAATATTCAATTGTTTTAACTTAAACCGATATTCTTTGCTCATGCTCAGTTCTCTTAATTTAGCATGGAGCGTTGATATGCATTTTACCTTTTAAAAATAAAAATGATATTTTAGCATGTTATAATAGTAATATTTCTCGATGCAGCTTTTTCTATCACCATCTAAGTGCATTATGTTGTTTAGTGCATCAGGTTAGCATGGCGTGTGAGGTGCACCATTTGAAAAACCTCTGTTATAAAGAGAGGAGTCATAATTTTTTTTGGGATATTTTTTAAATACCTCTACTACACCATGTCCATATTATAGTGTATTTATTATGATATATATTATAGTTAAGCATAATTGAATTTGGTTGCGCATAGTATTATTATTTATGGTTAACTTTTTTTTACTATATTTGACTATGATTAATGTTGTTGATGAAATTGAATATGCTTAACTGCATTAGACTTTGGATGATTATTTTTTTTATTGGATATGGATGGTTGGATTTGCAATATTTCAATAGAGACTATAGAAGAAGTAAGCTTTAATACTATGTCACATTAGGAAAATCTGGCTTCATTATTATGTTACAATATGACATTAAGAGGTTAAGTTTAATTTATATTACTTTGTGAATGAAGTGGTTGACTTCATATTCTGTGACATTGTGACATTAATGGTTAACTTTAATATTATGTCACATGTGAAGTTATGGTTTCATTAAACAGTATGTTACATCAATATTTTGAATTCAAAATTATATCATGTTGTAACATTATGGGTGAAAACAATATTATATCATATTGACATTAATACATTGACATCTACATTATGTCACATTAGGACACTAAAATTAGTAGATCGATAATATGGTTATGTATCATTTTGACATTGTTTTCACGTAGAGGGAAGACCTAGGTTTAAAGTGAGATAGCCAATAAATCCCCTCGGGAGTTGGCCCTTTCGGTATCACCTACAAGATGGTGAATTCTTACTCGAGGCATCTTATGATGGACTAGAGGAACCTGGACAATTCTGCAGTGATGAATGAGACATGCATCTTATGCTATTGCTATCATTCTCAATATAAAATAATTTTTTAATTATACCCCTAATTCACGCTGTAAATCAATCATTAACAAAGTATAACATATAGATAAGGACACTCACAACATAATGTGAAACAATAAGTAATGAACCCAATTAACATATATGTATATTACTTCTAAAAAACCTTCATTGCATTTAACTCTTGCATCTCACTAGCCTAATCCATCAAGTTACAATGCGGAAATTAATTCTATCTCTAAGTCTACCTTCATGTATGCCTCCTTACATTGTGGTTTTAACTATTTTTAAATTTATATTAGGGAAAAAATTCAACCAAAAATCTACATTTACTATGGTAAATACCTATTACCATGGGAAAAAAACCATAAACTAGCCTAAATTATTTCCTTCTTCCTCGTATTCCATGTGTTGACCCTTAGTTGAACTTCCTGCATGGAATCATTTTGTACAATACTCTATGCAGACCCAAAAATCATTCCTTAAAACCATTGCTCCAAAAGGCTCCAAATGCTCACCTGTGGCTCATCCGGAGCCCCTCAGTCCTTCTAATATTCCATCATGTTACCTTGGTCGCAGTAATTCTATTTCCCACTTATTGTGTTACTTCAAAACTTGGTGTATTACTCCTCTTTCTACTACTTTTCTTTCATGCAACACTTTCCCTCAAGGCTACAAGTACTGGTTCTTGCACCTCTTTTTTTTACAAAGATCTACATGCCACATCTTAGCACATGCAGGGTTGACTCCTCCTGAATGTTTTAATCCATGCAAATTTTTCCATCTCAATGTTACTTGTTGTTACCAATTGTTGAGTCCCGATTTTGCTCAATTTTGATAGCATTATAAGACCTTGATTTCCCCCATTTTGAACTCTTTTTGACTCCTAATTACTCATATTTCGCCATATTACCTATGTTTTGACCAAAGGGTGTTGTGCGCTCAAGGTAAGAAAATTATCTTAAGAAGTATCATTTTATCTTGTTCTTAAGTATTTCTAGAGGCTAAGTGTTTCCTAATCGAATTATCTACAAATGTAAAGTTTTCCTAATCGAGTTTTATGTGAGATTAGTCGCTATTTGAAGTAGCTCCATGATTTCATGAGATTTGATTTCCTGAGACACTCCACGATTTCCTGTGAGTCACCCCGGTTCCTATAACTACCCATATTTCTTACTTGTGAGAATCATCAGTTGAGTATGTTCCAGTTAGTTTCACGTAAAATAGGAACATGGGTTTTATGAGGAAATCCACCTACATGGGCATTTTCCTATTGGTTGCCTGGAATTCATCATCAAAACCACCCATATCTTCAGTCCTCTTCTCGATGGCCGTATTGGGAAAAGATCTAGAAATGTAACGAAATCATTTTGATCCATGCTTTCAGTCATGGATCAAACTTAGTAGAGCTATTTCGGTTATTTTGTTTATTTATTGATAGCAATTAGTTGCAGCATAGTATTTTTCCTAATTCGGGCAAGCATATGCCTCTGAACTTGTATAAATGTTATTATGTTTCATTTGCAAATGGGTTGGTTGGTTGGACATATTAGACTTTACATCATTGTAATACTTTTTAGATTAATACAAAGTTATATGTTCTATTAATTTTTTTGTGTAGACCCTTTTAAAAGTAAAGGGGTTGTGAGTAAGGGAGGGCCCCCTTTGCTCACAAGTCCATTAGTTCAGTTTGGAATAATTTGATCAAGTTTTGGTTTATGTGATGGAATGTTAAATTGATTTTTATGGTTGTTTCCTTGGTCCTTTATCTTTTTTTATCAACATCAGCAATCTTAGGAGTTGTAGATGGATGCTTAAATCCACTCCATAACCTTTGCTACCAAGTGTTAATAAGGGAAAGAGACATTAGAGTTGTGTGTGTGTGATTATTTTAATCATAAAAGCACTTAAAGTATTAGCCTGCATATATATTGCACAACATCTCACAAGCTTACCTACCCCTGGTTGATTATTTATGTTTGTCAAATTATAAGTCGATAATTTTCCTCAACATTTTAGCGTCGTTGTCGGGGAGGTATTAAGGGATGATACTGAAAGTGTTTTAGTATGATTTTTTTTGTTTGAGATTTCTAAGGAATGGGGGAGTCGAAGTGGTAAGATGTAGGGTAAGGCTTACACACCTGTAGATGTCAAATCTCACCAAATCCATGTCCTGATCGTTGGTAAGTAGAAGTTTTTTTTTAATTTGTTTGCATAATAGATGAATAGGGTCAAACTTTCAAAAAAAAATTGGTGGTGGTGTGAGCACCACTTCATTCAATAATAAACTGGAAAGAACAAGGAAGTCTTCAAGAAATAAGGCATCAAAGGAAGAAAAATCTGAACAGGAGGTCTATAGTCCTGAAAAGAGCTTGGTTGTGGATCCTAAGCAGATTAATACTTCTACAACAGAATCTTCTATTGGAAAATCTTTTGTTGTTGCCCATTTAGAACTTCCTCTTGCAAGGAAGTCAACATATCTGCTCAATGGTCAGCATGAAGAGGAGTTCCTCATTAATCCTATTCAAGAACTAGAGTTTTGGACCATTAACTCTGAAGAATCTATAGTTTACAAGGGTCCTACTCTCTCTTGGTCCGATATGGCCCGTCTAGAGGGTACCGGTAACACATATGGGGACTACAATGAGAAGGAATAGGAACTATTCACATTTTAATTTCCTATCAGGGAGATTGGTGGAGCTACTCAAATGAAAAACATTCCTCCCTTAGTCTTTCCTATTTTTCATGGTGTCTCTAGTGAAGATCTTGATGCCTTCTTATTCGAATTTGATGTGTTGTGTAGAAGCTATGACTATTCTTCCAATGCTCGGAAGCTGAAGTTTCTTCATGCTACATTAAAGGATGTATTTATCACATGGTTTATGGGGTTGGGCTCAAAGTCTATTGCAACCTGGGATGAAATGAATAAGGTGTTCCTAAAGAAGTATCAAGATTATTGTAAAAACTAGAGACCCTAGAGAATAAATATTTGGCATGACTCAGAAGGAAGGGAAGAGCCTTGAGGAATTGGTAGAGATATTTCAATACAATATGGAGATATCCAAGATGAGTCAACTGATTAAAGAGATCGAGAGAACCATTTTTCTCAGGGAAATCAGACCAAAATTTCTAGAGATTTTGAACCTGATGGGAGGAGGTGATATATGAAAGTTGAGTTACGATGATGTGTGTGAGTTGTGTCGACAATATTCGAGGGGAAATTATAAAGTTAGAGGAGGATCAAGAGACACTTATTCCAGGCTTATAAAATCAGTTGTCGAAGCTAGAGTAACCAAAGATGAAATGGGTAATTTATTTGAAAATTTTAAGAATGATATTCTTAGAACTTTGTCTTCACAAATGGACGTTTTTCAGGCTAAGAATAAATGGGAGGAATTGGAGAAAACCCCAGAAATTTTCTACTCCAAATGCAGGAAGAAACATGCCTTAAGGGAATGTCCTGCAAACAATATAGAGGTATGCCAAATTTGTGAAGTTGAGCATTCTACTGATCAATGTCCTTCTCTTCTCGAGATTAAAGCAACATATCTAGCAGATCAGGGAGCTGTCAATGCACTTTATGCAATGGCACCTCAAAAACCATGGCAACCACGTCCTATAGGTATGTCACAACAAAATTTTCAAATTCCTTATGCTCAGAATCATATGTGGAATACTCCAATGCCCTGGAAGCCCTGGCCTCCACAACAACCTTGGAAGGGGAACTTTTCTTACCCTACTACACAGAATTTTCCATCTTAGAATTTTTATTCACCATATCCCATGCCGCAACAAATGGTACAACCACAATAGCAAAAAATTTAGTTGCCTGCCCCACCAAATTAGCCTAGTCCCACACAACTTCTTGCCTAGCCAGTATTTAACCCCAACAATAAAACCATCCAATCTGGTCACAATATTGGACTGGTCACTTATCCCACTTTTCCTACTTATTGTATTGCACTACAACCTCTACAAGAAATTTATGTTCCTTTGCTGCAGGAATTTCCTGTGTCGTTGCAGGAATTAAACTCATATCGGGAAAAGTGGTGACTCAGCCCGGAGAAATTGAAGAGATTATAGAGGAAGACACTCTGGAAATACCTGAAGTAGAAAACACACCTGACCCAGTAAAAAAAAACACTTCAAAGTCACAAGAACCTTCCTCTTCCCATATGGTCCAACCTCCTTTTCTAGAGAGGTTGGAGATGAAAATAAAACAACTCGAGTTTGATCTTGTGTCTGAATTGAGAAATGTATGAATTAAGATCCCGTTACTACAAGAAATTAGGGATATCTTGATTTATGCCAAAAAAGTGAGGGAGTTATGTACCAAGAAACCAATAAGACAAATAAATAACCCTCCACAATTCAAGTAGGTGGGAAAATTCCAAGCCTTATTTCCACTAGATTTGTTACTGAGAAATGTATAGACCCTGGAATCCCTGTGGTTACCACCTTTATCAATGGGTATCTGATAAGGAACACTATAATTGATTTAGGTGCAACCATCAATGTGATGGAAATGGATACTTTATCTCACATAGGATCCTTTGACTTACCTACTCCTACCATGTTAGAATTATAAGACATGTCTAAAGTAAAGCCAGAGGGTGTATTAGAAGACATTGTCATTTCATTGGATTCCTGGGAGTACCCACAGACTATTATTTTCTTCAACTTAAAACCAACTTTGGAGGGCATCCTTTGATCTTGGGGAGGCCTGTTAGCCATGACAGATGCCTACATAGGGTGTAGGTATGGAAACATGACCATCACTCATAGAGATGAAACTAAGCATATCAATTTGTATCCCCCTGCTAAACCCCTCTTAAGATCATAAAATACTCATTATGTTGAAGAAGAGGAACATAATTCAGAATGAACCCAACCAGTTTTGACAATAGCCCAAGCCATGAGCCTTAAGTAAAACTCAAAGGAAAATATGATAAATTGTTGTATTTCTAACCCTGATTTTTCACAGCATTTGGAAGTGCAGTCCAGTCATAACATAGATATCATTACTGATCTAAAAAACTTTTATGAACATAGTATAGAAGTTGAATTACATTCAGCCCTCTTTTCTTCATTCCCTGCATATTCAATGACTTAATGTGGAGGTAGCATAATTGAAATGTTTCCTCGAAAAACTTTAAACATCAATTATGCCTTAACTCCTGAACAAGAAAAACAATTAATTCAAACATTGAAAAATTTTCGGATACATTTTCTTGTAAATATACAGACATGAGGGGTATTCACCCAGATACATGCATTCATATGATATCTATATATAAGGAAATTCCAGGCTTGTGAGGCAACCACAAAGGAGAATGAACCCCGCTTTAAGAGAAATTGTGAAAAATGAGTTGTAGAAATTGTTAAATGTAGGGTTTATCTATCTTATCTCAGATAGCTAGTGGGTATCTCCAATGGTTATTGTACCTAAAAATAATGGTAAATGGCGAGTGTGTGTATATTACAGGGAACTAAACAAAGCTACATTAAAATATTATTTTCCCTTGCCTTTTATAGACCAAGTGTTGGACACTTTAGTAGGGAAGAAGTATTTTTCCTTCCTACATGGGTTCAACGAGTACAATCAAATTAGGATAGCTCCATAGAACCAGGAGAAGACAAAATTCACATGTCCCTAGGGTACCTATGCATATAAGGTACCACCATTTGGTCTATGCAACGCACCAGCCACATTTCAACGGGTGGTCCTTAGTATTTTCTCTAACCTTTTGCATGATTGCGTAGAGGTCTCTATGGATGAATTTACAGTAATGGGTGATACTTTTGAAGAAGCCATTAGGGGATTTTTGAGGTATAAAATGGGCCTCCTAAGGAAATTATAAAATAATAGTGGAAATAATAAAGTAAGATTAGATTACATCATCAAATTTTAGAGGGAAAAAAGAAAAAAACTATATTTTCAACTCATATTTTCAACTTATCTCCCTATGGGTTTACTAAAATTTCAAGTGGTAACACTCGTTGGATGCATAATTTGATTCCTCATCCAAGGATTACCCATGGTGCATACTTTTGAACGACACTTCTACAGGAAAAATTAGAAATACATGAAAAAACGTGATTGCAATGATGTTTTTCATGTATTTCCCATTTTTCGTGTAGTAGGGTCCATCAAAAGTATGCAACATGGGTACTCCTTGGATGAGGAATTACATTTTGCATCCAATGAGTACTCTCGCTCGAAATTTTGGTAAAACCTTAGGGAGATAAGTTGAAAATACGAGTTGAAAAAGTAGTTTTATTATTTTATTATTTTTTAATCTTTTTACCTTTTTATTCAAAAAATGGTGAATCATCCCCCATGGTTGACATCATCATCTTGAATCCTGTTGGTTCTTATAAATCTATTTTTGGTTGTACATTTTTCTTAGGAGGCCTATTTTAGACTACAAAATTCCCCTAATGTTTACATAATCTTAAGAAATTTTTGCAGAGATGTAGAGAAACTAATATTTCATTGAGTAATGAAAAAAGTTTTATGATTATGACTGACAATATTGTTTTAAGTCATCATGTTTCTGCTGCAGGAATTAAAGTTGATCCGGCTAAGATCAGAGTTATTGTAAAGTTGCCCCCACCAACCAGTCACAAGGGAGTTCAAAGTTTCCTTAGACATGCAGGCTACTACAGAAGGTTTGTTGAGAATTTTGCAAAGGTAGCCTCTCCATTTTTTAAATTATTGACTAAAGAATATGAATTCCATTAGAATGATGAGTGTTAAGATGCATTTGATACACTCAAGGAAAATATCTCTTAAACACCTGTCTTGAGAGGTTCAGATTGGAAATTTCCCTTTCACATTTCCACTGATGCCTCTAATTAAGCCATATGAGCATTATTGGGTCAGATGGAAAATGTTGTAGCCCACAGTATTTATTTTGTTTAGTAAAAATTTAATTCCAGAAGAACTAAATTACATGGTAACTAAGAAAGATTTTATTGCTATAATTTATGATATTAACAAGTTTAGACATTACATCACTGGTTATGAAGTTTTTGTACACACTGATCATTCTATCATTTGATACCTCACGAACAAAAAAATCACTAATGGCAATATCACTATGTGGCTTTTGTTGTTGCAGGAATTTGACATCAGAGTATTGGACATGTCGGGAAAAGAAAATCAGGTATCTGATTTCCTATCTAGGCTTAACCATGCAGGTGAGGATGTTCTTGTTAATGATAGCTTTCTTGATGGGAATTTGTTTTTTATTTCTATCAAAACACCTTGGTTTGTAGACATGGGAAATTACCTTGCTACATGAAAGTTGCCACCCTACTTTTCATCTAATCAGAAAAAGAGAATTATTAGGAAAATTGTTGATTACTCTTGTATTAAGGGAGACCTCTATTTCATTGGACCCGATTTGATTATTCACAAGTGTGTCAGAGAGGATGAGATATATGATATCTTGAGAGCTTTTCATGATGAATCTTGTGGAGGAAACTTTGTAGATAAGCAGATATCCTACAAAATCCTCCACTTAGGTTACTATTGGCCAAGTCTTTTTAAATATGTAAAGGATTATGTTCGAAAATGTGATAGCTGCCAGAGGATAGAGCGTCTTGTTCAATCAAATGAAATGCCTTCACAGCCACAGGTTCTCATAGAACCATTTGAGAGGTGGGCTCTTAATTTTGTAGGTCCCATCAATCCTAGGTCCAAAGGTAAGAAGTATATTTTAGTTTGTATTGATTATGTTACAAAGTGGGTGGAAGCAAGAGCACTACCTAGAGCAATGAAGAAAGTAGTGGTAAAATTTCTTTTTTTTCTGATATTTTTGTAATATTTGGGGTAACAAGAGAAATAGTTACTGATCAGGGTACTTAGTTTGTGTCAAATATTGTGCAGGGAATTGTACAGAAATATCAATTACTCCACGGAAGTCCACCCCTTATCATCCATAGGCCAATGGGGAGGTGGAATCAACAAATAAGGTGTTGGAAACAATCTTAACAAATAAAGTACAATTACATAAGAAATATTGGTCCGATCAACTTCATGAGGCATTGTAGGCCTACAAGATCACATGGAGGAACACCATTGGCTTATCTCCGTATGAATTGTTATATGGAAAACAATTTTTAATTCCAATTTAATTTCAGATCAAAATTTTCAAGATGGCAGCATATTTGGGTATAGACCTTAATGAGGCACAACAACAAAGAATCCTGCAGCTCAATGAGTTGGATGAGATTAGGTAGGATTCTTTTCAGCATACTGATTTGATCCAACAACAACGAGCTAAATGACATGACACATACATTAATGAAAATAAGTTCAAAGAGGGATACTGGGCATTGTTGTTTGATTCGAAATTTAAGAATTTTAAAGGGAAATTTAACACACATTGGTTGGGTCCCTATGAAATTGAGAAATTTTTGATAATGGATCTGTTTGGGTTAAAAAAATTGATGATGGGAATGTTACCTTCTTAGTGAATTGGCACTGACTCAAGCTATATCATAAACCCCAATCTAAGGATGAATTTGTGGAAGAAATTGTGAAGAAGAAGGAGCTGGAAATGGTGGGAGAGGGAGTCATTCCTTTCACTACCTCTTCTTGATTTCCTGCTAATACATTGAGCTCAATTTATTCCTCCTCGTGTTCAATAAACCATGAGAGTAATGTTTATTGGGTACATTTTTATTCCTTTTTTAGGGCCCAATGGACTAGTTACGGAAAATGATCCCCCTTGGAGTCTTATTTTTCAATATTTTAAACTCCCTAAAATTGAAATCTGGAGAGCATGGACTGCCCTGAGCTCATTAAAATAACAGTTCAGTAGTGTTGGAAATAATGAGAGGTGGGGTGAATCAGTATTCCTTTCAATTAGTATTATTATTAATATTTTAGAGCATTAGTTAATCTTCAATTATTATCAGTGTTTGTAAAATGATAGCAGTAAACAAAAGGAACACAAATGCACACAGTTTTTAAGGTGGAAACCCCGTCTGGGACAAAAACCACTTGAATTATTTTCTAATAATTCTCTAATATTGAACTCCAATTTAAAAGAAAGCTCCAATTTCCTAGAATATAGAAAAACATTCTTCTCCATCTCCCATTAGATGGATGCTCCAACGCTTGAGATTCTTCAGTAGTCAACTGAATAGATGCCTCAACACCCAATGAGCTACAACTCACCCTATCACCACCCTAACACACTGAAGTTTTCATAGACTTGAACCTGTTGGTGACTTAATGCACCATCCTAGCACCACCCTACCACCCTATAGAAGAATAAAAGAAGAACGGACTCCCATACCATGGAAAATGGTCCACTTTACAATGATCTAGAATGATGTAGAAGAAAAAGACACACTAGACTGTAACCCCAACTATGACACAACCACCTAATTTTTGGAAAAAATACTTGGGGGGGTTGAATCAGTATTTAGAGCTTACTGAAATCTTTTACTTTTTCTTTACTGTATTTCATACGCAGCTTTTATGAACCCAAATCACGTATACACGCGCATATACCAAAAGAAACTAGCGTATACTGATATAATTTTATTATTTAGAAAAAAAAATATTTAATTCAGTTTATCATTCATGCATCTGTTAGATTATCAGTAAATATGTGCAGTAATAGCAGAATAAAACATCACACAATAGCAACACACATGAACACCAAGATTTAAGGTGGAAAGCCAATTAGGGAGAAAACCACCGTTGCTATCGTCTCTGTCTTCAATATTTATTACATGGAAAACTGATTACAATTTTGTACTGATGCAGACTCATATCAGTACATAGGTATCTACTTGCAGAAGGCTGCAAACTTATCTTTTTTTCTAGTTTCTATTGGAAGGGAGCTACAACCCCCTGAACTCGTTTACCAACCACTACTAGAAGGGAGCTTCAACCCCTTGATCAGAACACCAGCTTCTACTGGCGGGAAGCTTCTACTTCCATACTGAAGGTTTCAGCCCTCAGAACCATTGCAGACCACGTTTCATTAATTTTCATACTGGATCCCACAGCTTCAACTCAACTCATCATAAATATCATCAATAATAAACTTAACCCACACTTCAATCAGAAAAGTGAGAACATTGTAACCAGAAAACAGAAATAACCCAAACTTCAGAATAAGTATGTAGAATCAAACTCAAACTTTAACATTCATCAACTTAAAATGCATACGCTACTTCTCTTCATTTATCCCATGTGTATACGCTCTTTCTCTCACACCAACCTGCCTATAGCTCTGTGAATACTATTTTTCATAATGTAATCAGTCTCAGATCTAGATCTGACGCTTTCAGTCATATATCTTTTAGTAATTCATATCCCTTCATTAGTTAGTCACCATCAACCATGTTTATTCTCTCATTGATAAAATTTGTATATAATCAACTTAGCAGCATATACAGTATTCAAACAACCCAGATATACAAGAAGACTTCATCGACAGACAACAAAAATATAGTAGAAATAACCAAAAAACCTCTACAACAAGCTTAATAAAACCCTAACTTCCATACGTGCTTTTTCTAAGACAAAGCCGCGTATATACGCGCTTTCACCATGAAGAACTAGCGGATAGATCTGTAAATATGAATTTTGGAGAATTTTTCAGATCTATAGGACTTACCTAGATTTATTCACTTTACTTCAGAAAGCATGCGCTAGATCACAGATATAATCATTTCTTCAATAAATCATGCAGGTACATAGGCATTTGAGATCTAGAGATCTTGATCCATCATTTTATCCAAGGGTGCATCATAACTTCTGATTTATCAATAAGAATAGAGTTCATCCCATGTAGATATACCTCAGAGAAAATATTTAGTAACAACCCTCACATGTGCACAAATTGCACTATGATCTTCTTCTCCTTATATAGATGTAGCCTTTACCAATACCATGAGTCAAAACCACACACCAACCTATGGTATTCTTGTACGGAATCAAATAGACAACTCAACATTCAATACTGTAAGCTAATACCATGGTAATTCCCCTTGGTATCTAACGTTTTGGAGTGCAAAAGGCATACACGACTTGGAACGTACTTATCCACGTGTATACACGACTTGGCCTTTACAAACCCGCGTATAGTTCCTGCAATATAAAAATTATCCAATCTTCTGCTTGTCACTACACAATTCTTTTGATAGATTGTTGAGCTTTTCCAGGAATACATGTACTCCATCCTTTTCCAGAGAGTTTCCATCAAGGACAACATTACAATATATTAGGACATAGGAAAATTTTTGCCAACAATCTCCCCCTTTGGATTTGATGGCAACCATGATGGTGTTTGATCGTCACAATCAGATACATTAAGCATAACCTTTATTCAAACACCAAAATACTCTCCCCCTTTGACATCAAGGGCAAAGGGCAGATCAAATATCAAAACAAAGTTTTTATTTCTTTGCAATTCTGATGTGCACTGAATTGACCATGCTCCCCCTGAGTGCATGTTGAACCTTCAGACATATTTTCAATGAATTACATGACTCAATAACCTCTATCACCAAGGACTCATACTTACAACAATGATCCAACCAAGTGGAATTACATAATAGACTCAACTACCCAACCAAGTTGGTTTACAAATTGGAACAAGTCCTTACATGACTGAATATAACAATTTTACATCATTGGTCTCAACATGACCTTTTCAGCAAATTACAGATATAACTCAAATAATCTCAAGCAGGAGATCATAATAGAAACCAATCAGAATGCCAACAATGCATCCTTTTCAACAAGGAATGTGCTCCCCCTAAGCTTGTGCATCCTGAACATCTTCAACAACCAATTCATCAAAGAAACTTCATCAAGGTGATAATATCAGAGAATGATGCAGAAAGATGAATACTGAATCAAAATAGAGATTACCCAACAGCCCCATATTTGTTCTGAATGTTGACCCAGAAAATTTTTGTCATCAAAAACTCATACATGGTTTTATGTACAGTAACTCGTGTAGATACATGATTCACCTTTATAGAACTCGCATACCGAAATTTAATCTTCTAAAATTAATCAGACTTTATTAGAGAGGCAGAGACAACTCCCAGCTTCTGTCTGAGATATTCGAACGCTTCCCTGGGAAAAGGTTTAGTAAATATATCAGCAACTTGTTCTTTGGAGGGAACATACTCCAACTTAACCTTTTTTTCAAGCACTTTTTCACGTAGGAAGTGATACTTGATAGGAATGTGCTTGGTCTTGGATTGCATAACAAGATTCTTTGCGATACTAATGGCACTTGTATTATCACATAAGATGGAGATGGGAGGTGAAAATTTGATTTGAATGTCTTGTAGAGTCTTCATCTTCCATAGAAGTTGTGTGCAACATGATGCTCCAACCACATATTCTGCTTCCGCTGTAGATAAGGCAATAGAAATTTGTTTCTTGCTGAACCAAGATACTAATCGGGGCCCCATATAGAATGCACCACCACTAGTTCTTTTTCGATCATCAATATTTCCAGCCCAATCCGCATCTGTGTAAGCATGAAGAGTGAGATCAACATTCTTTGGATACCATAGGCCAAAGTCTTGAGTCCCTTGTAGATATTTGAATATTCTTTTACAGCCTGAAGATGTGACTCTCTTGGATTAGTTTGGAATCGTCCAACAATCCCAACTGCATGTGTCAGGTCTTGTCCCAGTTAGATAAAGCAGACTTCCAATCATGGATATGTATTCTGGTTGATTCACCATGGGAGAATCATCATGATAACTAAGGTTACACCCAATTACCATTGGTGTACTTACATGTTTGCAGTCTTCCATCCCATACTTCCTCAGAATTTTTTTAAGATATTTTGCTTGTGATAAAACTATGCCATTTGTTGCTTGTTGCACTTGTAAGCCAAGAAAAAATGTTAGTTCCTCAAGTAAAGACATTTCAAATTCTTGTTTCATAACATAAGAAATTTTTTGACTCATGGACTCTTCATTACTCCCAAAAATCAACATATACAACTACAATAAATAGTTTATCATTTTCAATTTTTGTGTATAAGTTGCTATCAACATATCCCTTTGAAAACCTTGTTGATGAAGATATTTGTCAAGACGATAGTACCATGCCCTTGGAGATTTTTTGGGACCATATAAAGCCTTTTTAAGTTTTCAAACAAGTTTTTCATCATTTCCCAAAATGAATCTCACCATTGAGGAAAGAATATTTAACATCCATTTGATAAACTTTGAATTGTTGAAAGCTTGAAAAGGCAAGAAACATTCTTATGGCTTCAAGTCTAGCTACAGGATCAAATGTTTCTTCAAATTATATACCTTCTTGTTGAGCATCCCCTTTACAAACAAGTCTATCTTTGTTTCTAATAACATCTCCATTTTCATTTAACTTTTTTTTGAATATCCATTTTGTTCTAATAACAATTTTATCATGAGGTCTTGGAACTAATTCCCAAGTGTGATTCTTTTCAATCTGTTCAAGTTCTTCATTCATGGCTTGAATCCAACATTCATATTTTCTATCTTCATTGACATTTTGAGGTTCAATGGTGGATAGAAATGCCAGATAGCTAGGAGATCCTACAAGAGTTCTTCTTGTTTGGACACATGATCCATTTTCTCCCGAAATTTGAGTTTTTGATGATTCTTTTGAACATACCTGGATGGATCTTTTTCAAATAGATCATCCTCAATTGCTTCATAGGGTTCCCCTTCCATGTTGTTGCTATTTGATGTGGGAGGATATACATCATCATCATCTTCATTTTTTGTTGGTATTTCCTTTTTAGGAGCTGAGAGAGACTCATCAATTACAACATCAATGCATTCAACAATATTTCGAAGTCTTTTATTGTAACATTTATATGCTTTACTTCTAGAAGAATAGCCAAAAATATTCCTTCATCTGCTCTAGGTTCAAACTTACCAAGTTTTTCATCATTCTTCTTGATAAATAATTTTCTTCTAAAAAACTCTAAAATGCTTTATAGTTGGAATATTATGTAATATTCCAAATCTGGAATTTTCTGCTCCATCGGGAATATCTTAAGATATTCCAGAATTCCTTCTATAGAAAAACCACAAGTCCATTCCAGAGATTGATTGTTGGGGCATTTACTAGATATTTCACCTTCATAAGGAAGTATGAGATCCAGAAGCTAGATGGCCCTTCACAGACTCTGTCTATGCATATGCAATATTTCCACTTCGGGAATTTCTGCTACAGGGTCCTTGAGGACGCTATATAAGGAATTCACTACATAAATAAGGTAAACCACTACTGGGATTCCCTAGGAAATCTCTAATACAACTCCCCTGCAGAATATGAGCTCAAATAAATACATCTAGATGGGTTATTCAGATCTCCCCAAACTAGATCTCTAATACAATGCTCAATGAGAGAGCTTACAACAATATGAAAAACATCAATCTGAAACTCTGCAAATCTAAATGTATCATGAGAGGGTAAATTCCACAGCCAAAATTATATTAATATATCAGCAAGAATGTACAGGAATATCATGAGGAACAAGGCCCTCAAGCTCTTAGAACCAATCTCCAATGAATAAACAATGAAATACATGAGATGTTGTTGCTGCTCAAAATGCCGGAGGCAGTGACTGCGCAGTCTCTATGAGAGATGCAGCTACTGAATACATAAAAATGATAATGTAGCTAAAAAGATACAAGAAAATGGCCCAAGAGAGGAAGATGAGCTCAATATGGGATTTCTAGCCAATCTCAGGGAGATTGCTAGAAATTCCGGATAAAATACAATAGTGACAAACAAATTGTCACTGCAACTGAAACCAAATGAATATGAGGCTGTGGATGATTTGAAATTCTGATGCCCTCCTCTGATAATTCCCTCAAGGGAAAAGGGGCTGATCCCCCTTCACTCAAAAGCACTCCTCCTGATGAGCACATGAATCTCCCTCAACACTGCTCTCATGGAATAACGCAGTTTCTCCATGTGACTGTGCAGTGGGAGATGGTGAATGAGTGGCCTGATGCCACATATCTGAAATATGGTCCAATATCCCTCTCTACAGCTCCTCCAATGAAGAGATAACTCCACCACTGAAAAATCAAGTAAGGAAAGACTCTATGAGTTCCTCTGCTGCTAACCCAGCAACACAACACCATCCTGCTATAGAAATAATGCTGCAACTGAAGGAGTGAGCTTGGCCAAATGCCGGAATGAGGAAATTCAGCTTGAATCCTCTCCTCCCATGAGGAAGAGATGGGGGATCCCCTCCTGCGAACACCCCCAGTGCTCAAGAGCACTGCAATCCTGCTAAACAACCTGGATGTGCAAGTCCTTGGCCTCACTATGAAATTTCTGAATCAAAGCATAAAAAAATGAGCTGCTATCTTCTCTCTTATAAATAAAATGAACTCTCTCTCACCATAGTTCCCACAATTAGGATTTCCATTCACTTTTGAATGCTTTCCCTCCAAAAGCTGCATTGTCTTCTAAAGCAAGCCACCCCTCTAAGGCAGTGTTGTTGACTTGGTCAAAGATGGCCAACTCAAGGTGATCCTCATCATGTTCACACCATTAGGTGTTTATTTCAGCTACTTATTTATCCTCCTTTCTCATAAGGAGTGTTATTTCTCTATCACCAAGGGGTTAAGCGGTCTCCTTACCCATTTTATTAATCAAAATAAAATATGCCACTATAATGTTCCATTTTAGCTTGAGGCTAAAATTGGGAACGTTACAGTCCTTCCCTCCCACATGTTGCTTGTCCTCAAGCAGCTGCATAGAGAGAACAAAATTTCTCCCCCTTCTTCGCTTGTGGCCTCCTCATCAACAATCTCCACCGCTGCTCAAGATATGCTGCAATAAAATTGTCCTCCAATGCCTCCTCGCAAGTATGCAAACCGGAATGGTGCACCTTACAGAAAGATAGAAGGTGTAGGTGGAAATATCCCTGCTGAACCATGGCCTCCTCAAGGTAGGAGTGATGACATGCATGGGAGAATATAATCCCACTGGTGATCCCCTCATCCATGTTATCATCCAAATGGAAATCTTGCCCCCGTTTCTGCAATGTAATGGGGTTGAATGGAGAGTTTTGTCACTTCATCCCAATAAGCTCTTCTCTCCCTCTGTAGTACATATGGGGCTGCCTCTGTTCTTAGGCTGAAATTGTATGGTCTCCAAGAGTGGCCCACGCTACCCCATCAAATATTCATCCATGAAATTCCTCTACAAATTCTTCAAGTGGTTTGCCCCACAAGAAGAGAAAAGTAATAGTATGGAAATCATGGTTTGCCCATGGTATCTCCTACAATATAGAGCATGTGTAATGGGGAGAATAATGCTCCCAATGGGATGTCCCAACATATAATTCACTCTCCAAATAGTGCTCCCTATGAATAAATTAGCATTAGCAATACAAGGTAGCATAATACAATGAAAACAAGCTGTCACAAGACAACTAGAGAGTGGGTCACTGCTCCTCTAATGGGACCAATGCAGTGAGCCTCTTTCCTTCATCAAAAACATACATAAAAAGTGCTTTTCCCAGCCACTTTTTTGCTACCACACACATCTCGAAAGATAGGAACATGAAAACATAAATTGGTGCTAATGGTGCACACCAAAGAGCGTGTGGCTCCCTCCACAACCCACCATAAGAATGGTCCATTATTCTTCTACAAAATTCTACAAATACATCCTTGTACATTATGCAAGAAGGAATCAACTTTTCTTGACTCATAATGCTACTCAAACAAGAAAGGAAAGTACAATATAGAATGTGAGATTATACCTTCTCCAATTTTTACTTGAGCTCTTGAGCTTGAAATGGCCCAACTGAAAATTTCCCCTCTACCTTCAATGAGTAGGGAAGTGGTTGTGAGGTTCCCTCCACCATAATCAAGCGGGCTATGCATCTTTTCCAATGCTGATAGGTGCCATGATGAACGCCCTCCAAGTGACCTCATCTAGCCAATCAAAGTATGCATCCAAGTGCATAGTTAGGAAGTCCTTATGTACTGCATGCAATAATTTCTTCTTGAGACTAGAAGCTCTAGCCAAGAAGAATCTGCCATGGTGTTAGATGAATACATCATAAAATGTGTATCAGTAATCTCCCTCTTGGTCATCAAGAATCATGCATGCATCAGGATCCTGGGGAATACTCAACCCATGCTGAGCCCTCCATCCTGGATCAGTCCTCCACATAGACAATGCTGGTATTATGCAATTTGGTGCTCCATCACACTGCTGCCTATCACCTTGACATACCCTCATGCCAAAGTCACCTTCCAAGTTGCTGCCATGCCATCATGCAGTTGCTCATGCTCAAATAGAAATAAGGGCCTCTGAAAATGATCCTCCCATGAGAGACTATCACCTCCAAAGAATCTCCCGATCCTGGGCAATGTAAGCATGAGTGGCCTCCATCCACTCCAATGCATGAAAGAGTCCTTCCTCAAAGGAAGTATCATCTCTCTCACTAAATATATGGAGCATTCATCTTGCATCATGAAGATGCAATCCTCCATCCTTGCAAAAAATTCTGTTAGTGCAGTAAAGCTGATGAAGATGGGGGATACTAAAAATGAGAGACTATATCTCTCCTCCTTTATTTTACCCCAAACCCTCTGCGCTGTGTTGGATTCCTCTAGTGTCTCCACCCCTCCGAAATCCATGAGTGGTGAACCAAATGGAATGATGCCTCTCATCAAATCTAAACCAAGTGGCCTTCCAGGTGGAATGCCCCCATAAAATGAGACATCATGCTCTGAAATAGACTGCATGTATTAGTGGACTGATTTGTCCCTCTCTCTCCTCTGCGCAATTCAGTCTCTTTCCCTTGTGTAGAAAGTTTCTGAAATGGATATGGGTGAATGCCCATCATCCCTCCATGCTGATCCTTCCCTTGCTCTTCCATCTCACAATCCCCAACAAGTGCTACATAGGGCTCCAGAATTGTGCCTTGGTTCCCACATGAAAAAATATTTGGATTTCCCTGCAAAGATACAAGGGCTACTCTAGTGGAAGCAATAGCTCCCTTCTCACCTCCATGTGGTGATGGATGTCCTCCCAGTGTGACAGCGCTGTTGGTTCCTTCCAGTGCATGCAAAGTGTTTGTGTTTATGTCACAATGAGTTTCACCAAGTTCTTCCATCAAACCCTTAGTGAAAGCTTCATGTGTTTTTTCATTTGCATGGCAATGTAAAATGGGACTTTCAAACCAACAAGCATGAGCCATACCTTTGAGTTGCAGCGTTACTCCTCCAATGGCCTCATCTCCTTCCTTTATCCCCTTTGAAAATGGACAAAGGACTACGTTGTGGATCTGCATGTGTGGCTAAATGCTCACACCCATCATGACAAAATAGGGTTTTCCCCATCCACAACCCTTTTCAGAAAATCTTCCCACTGTTCCCTTTTCATCAAGATTTTCAATGATGTCCTTGATGCTCTGAAAAAGAAGAAGGGAAACCTCCTCTTCCATCATTCCTCTTTCCTTGTCTCCTTTTTAAATATCCTCTCCTTGGAGAGAAGCTCCTCTTTCTGATATCCTTGGATCTTGGGCACAGGCTGAGCCAAGATCATGCTCTGATACCACTGTAATATTCCAAATCTGGAATTTTCTGCTCCATCGGGAATATCTTAAGATATTCCAGAATTCCTTCTATATAAAAACCACAAGTCCATTCCAGAGATTGACTGTTGGGGCATTTACCAGATATGTCACCTTCACAAGGAAGTGTGAGATCCGGAAGCTAGCTGGCCCTTCACAGAATCTGTCTATGGATATGCAATATTTCCACTTCGGGAATTTCTGCTACAGGGTCCTTGAGGATGCTATATAAGGAAGTCACTACATAAATAAGGAAAACCACTGTTGGGATGCCCTAGGAAATCTCTAATAAAACTCCCCTGCAGAATATGAGCTCAAAGAAATACATCTAGATGGGTTATTCAGATCTCCCCAAACTAGATCTCTAATACAATGCTCAATGAGAGAGCTTACAGTAATATGCAAAACATCAATCTGAAACTCTACAAATCTGAATGTATCATGAGAGGGTAAATGCTATAGCCAAAATTATATTAATATATCAGCAAGAATGTACAGGAATATCATGAGGAACAAGGCCCTCAAGCTCTTAGAACCAATCTCCAATGAATAAACAGTGAAATACATGAGTTGTTGTTGCTGTACAAAATGTCGGAGGCAGTGACTGTGCAGTATCTATGAGAGATGCAGCTGATGAATACATACAAATGATAATGTAGCTTAAAATATACAATAAAATGGCCCAAGAGAGGAAAATGGGCTCAATATGGGATTTCTAGCCAATCTCAAGGAGATTGCTAGAAATGCCAGATAAAATACAACAGTGACAAACAAATTGTCACTGCAACTGAAACTAAATGAATATGAGGCTGTGGCTGATCTGAAATGCTGATGCCCTCCTCTGATAATTCCCTCAATGGAAAAGGGGTTGATCCCCCTTCACTCAAAAGCACTCCTCCTGATGAGCACAAGAATCTCCCTCAACACTGCCCTCATGGAATAACGCAGTTTCTCCAAGTGACTGCGCAGTGGGAGATGGTGAATGAGTGGCCTAATGCCACATATCTAAAATATGGTCCAAGAGCCCTCTCTGCAGATCCTCCAATGAAGAGATCACTCCACCATTGAAAAATAAAGTAAGGAAAGACTCTATGAGTTCCTCTGCTGCTACCCCAGCAACACAGTACCATCCTACTACAGAAATAACGTTGCAACTGAAGGAGTGAGCTTGGAAAAATGTCAGAATAAGGAAATGCAGCTCGAATCCTCTCCTCCCATGAGGAAGAGGTGGGGGATCCCCTCCCGTGAACACCCCCAGTGCTCAAGAGCACTGCAATCCTGCTAAACAGCCCGGATGTGCAAGTCCTTGGCCTCACTACGAAATTTCTGAATCAAAGCATAAACAAATGAGCTTCTATCTTCTCTCTTATAAATAAAATGAACTCCCTCTCACCATAGGTCCCACAATTAGAGTTTCCATTCACTTTTGAATGCTTTCCCTCCAAAAAATGCATTGTCTTCTAAAGCAAGCCACCCCTCTAAGGCAGTGTTGTTGACTTGGTCAAAGATGGCCAACTCAAGGTGATCCTCATCATGTTCACACCATTAGGTGTTTATTTCGGCTTCTTATTTATCCTCCTTTCTCATTAGGAGTGTTATTTCTCTATCACCAAGGGGTTAAGGGGTCTCCTTACCCATTTTATTAATCAAAATAAAAATATGCCACTATAATGTTCCATTTTAGCTTGAGGCTAAAATTGGGAACATTACAGATTACCATACTAGAGCTCATAAGGAGTTTTATCACTGTTCACACGAACATGAGCCTTGTTAAGAATATTTACTGCGGTATGTGTTGCTTCTCCCCAAAAGGTATTAGGTGTTCCAGAATCAACAAGCATAGCATGAGCCATTTGTTGAACTGTTCTATTCATTCTTTCTACCATGCCATTTTGTTGTGGGGTTCCAACTAAAGAAAATTGTCTTTTTATGCCATGTTGTTCATAGAAATCAAAGAATTCATCTGATATATATTCCCCTCCTCGGTCATATCTAAGACATTTTATTTTTAGATCTAATTCATTTTCAACCAGGGCTTTGAAGATCTGTAATTTTTCAAATGCTTCATCAAGTTTGTGTTTTAGTAACCCAATCCAACACATTCTAGAGAAGTCATCAATAAAGAGAATATAGTATTGTTCTCCACGGGGTGAATTTTTCCTCATAGGTCCACATAAGTCAGTATGTATGAGTTCAAGAGGCTTATTTGCTGATCCTTCTTTGGCATTGAATTGTACTCTGGTTTTCTTACCGAATTGGCAAGATTTGCATATGGTACTTTCAGGCAGAGTGATGCTAGGAAGATCACGAACCACTTTGAGTCTGCTAGATTTGTTGATTTGAGAGAAAATAAAATGCCCCAATATTCTGTGCCATAACCAATTTTTTGAAGATTTACCCAAGTAACATTGTTCTTTGCAACCTTTTAATACATACAGATTGCTTGGTGTTCTAGTTCCTTTTATTACCGTTTTTCCTGTGTCAAGTTCACGTACCACACATTCTTTTGAATTAAAGACAACTTCATTTCCTTGATCACATATTTGACTCACACTTATCAGTTTATTTTTTAATCCATACACATACATAACATTGCTATATTTTACCTTTTATTTTATAAAAACATAACCTTTTCCTTTAATGACAGCAGGAGTATCGTTTCCAAAGGTAACATTCTTTTCTCTTTCTAGAGAATTGTATGCAAGGAGTTTATTTCTATCACCTATCATTTGCTTTGAGCATACACTATCAATGTACCATTGATTTTATTCCCCTTCTACAAATAAGGCTATGCCACAATTCTCAACCTATAAGTCCTTCTTTCTCCATACCTTGGAATTTGAAGGTACATGCTCTTTTGGTTGAAGTTTGCTCCTACATTCAGATTCTTCATGACTAAAGTTATTGCAATAAGCACATTCAGTTTCATTTTGAAAAGGAGAAAAGTTGTTATAAGTATTCTTATTTATTCCATTCTCATTTCTTTTCTTTCTTGCTTCTTTGGTCATGATGGTTTTATATGCAACACATTGAACAACTTTATGACCAAAATTATGACATGAGAAACATTGCCCATTAAAGAAGAAATTTCAACGATTATGAAACCTTCTATTTGTGTTTACCTGTTGATTGGTATTTCTATGATTGATATTTCTACTATTGTTCTTTGTATTGAAGTGATCATGCTTTACCTGTGAAGTGTCTTTGTTCTCTTGCTGAGTGACGAAATGTTGTAGGCTGGCTTTAACTACATTTAGATAGCTTGGTGCTAAAGACTGAGAGGATTCTCCGATATATCCAAGACCTGTCTTTACAAAAGGAGAGTGTTGAACCTTGATAATTTCATCTAGGGTTTTAGTTCCTTTAGAAAATCTAAGATTTAAAGTTTTCTCTTTCTCAAATTCCTTTCTTAGACTTACTATTTCACATTCTAATTTCCCATTGTGCTTCTCCTTTTCTATAAGGTGATTCTTTAGAGTATCTATGGAAATTTTGTTTTCTTCCAAACATATTTTAAGTTGATTAATTTCTTCAAGAAAATAATTTTCTTCTAGTGCATCCATAAAGGTATCTTTAGCCTCAGTAGAGTCTTTTTCAAAATCCATGAGTAGTCTAACATCTTGATCATATTCTCCTTCTTCACTTTTTTATAGCCCATCACTATCTTCATGAGTATAATAACTTTTTCTATTGATAAACCGATTCTTATTTACTTTTGCCACTTCCTTTCCTTTTTCATGTTTTTCTTTATGAGGACACTTAGTAGCATAATGACCAACTCTTCCACAAGCAAAAAATTTAAAAGGAAGCTTACCTCTGAAATTTCCAGTGCCAAGTTGTAGCTTCTTTACAAAATTTATCTCATCTTCTTCTGAAACATACCCCGATACTTCTTGTTCTTCTGCTTATTTTCCTTTTGCAGCAGCTCTAAAGACAACTTCTTTGACTTCAGATGGACCTCCTTTTCTCATTTCATAAGCAGTCAGAATACCATGAAGTTGAACAATAGTAAGAGTTTGTAGATCCTGCTTTTCTTCAATAGCAGACACTTTAGACTCGAATTTGGGAGTTAGAGATCTTAAAACCTTTTCTACTAGAGTAGTGTCAGTTATGGTTTCACCCAGATTTCTCATACGATTTACAATATCATCCAGACGTAAAAGGAAATAGGCAATGATTTCCTCATTATGCATCCTGAGATTTTCATATTGAATTTTGAGAGTTTGTAGTTTAGCACTTTTTACCTTGGTATCACCTTCATAGCTTAGAATTATTTTGTCCCATATCTCCTTTGCTATATTCAACTGGATGACTTTGAGAAATTCTGATTCAGTCAGAATTCCCAATAATGCATTGACCACCTTTGCATTGGTCTCATATTTATTTCTTTCTGCTGCATCTATTGGGACTGATGTTGGATATTGATAACCTCCTTCAACTATAGCCCATACATCTACTCCAAGAGACTGAAGATAGGATCTTGTCCTTGTCTTCCAAAAGATTAAATTATTTCCGTTGAAGAGAGGAGGCCTAATATATGTTGTCCCATCTTGATTACTCATCTTAGTTGATCTTCCTTCTAGCAATTAAGCTTCTTCAGAAGGACCTGATCTGATACCAATTTTTGGGAAAAATACCGAGGGGGGGAGGGGGTGAATTAGTATTTAGAGCTTACTGAAATATTTAATTTTTCTTTACTAAATTTCATACGCGGCTTTTATGAACCCAACTTGCGTATACACGTGCATATACAAAAAGAAACTAGCGTATAGTGATATAATGTTATTGTTTAGAAAAACAATATTTAATTCAGTTTATTAGTCATGCATCTGTTAGATGATCAACAAATATGTGTAGTAACATCAAAATAAAACATCACACAATAGAAACACACATGAACACCAAGATTTAAGGTGGAAACCCAATTAGGGAGAAAACCACCATTGTTGTCGTCTTTGTCTTTAATATTTATTATATGGAAAATTGAATACAATTTTGTAATGATGTAGACTCATATTAGTACGCAGGAATCTACCTGCAGAAGATTGCAACCTTCTCTCATTTTCTAGCTGCTACTGGAAGGGAGCTACAACCCCCTGAACTCATTTACCAACCACTACTGGAAGGGAGCTTCAAACCCCTGATTAGAACACCAGCTTCTACTGGCAGGAAGCTTCTACTTCCATAGTGAAGGTTTCAGCCCTCAGAACCACTGCAAACCATGTTTCATTAATTTTCATATTGGATCCCACAGCTTCAACTCAACTCCTCATAAATATCATCAATAATAAACTTAACCCAAACTTCAATCAGAACTGTGAGAACACTGTAACCAGAAGACAGAAATAACCCAGACTTCAGAATAAGTATGTAGAATCAAACTCAAACTTTAACATTCATCAACTTAAAATGCATACGCTACTTCTCTTCACTAATCCTGCGTGTATACGCTCTTTCGCTCACACCAACCTGCGTATAGCTCTGTGAATATTTTTTTTCAGAATGTAATCAGTCTCAGATCTAGATCTGAGGCTTTCAGTCATATATCTTTTAGAAATGCAGATCCCTTAATTAGTTAGTCACCATCAACCATGTTTATTCTCTCATTGATCAGATTTGTATATAATCAACTTCGCATCATATAAAGTATTCAAAAAACCTAGATCTACAAGAAAACTTCATTGACAGATAGCAAAAATATAGCAAAAATAACCAAAAAACCTCTGCAACAAGCTTCAGAAAACCCTAACTTCCATACGTGCTTTTGCTAAGACAAAGCCGCATATATACGCGCTTTCACCATGACGAACTAGCATATAGATCTGTAAATATGAATTTTGTAGAATGTATCAGATCTATAGGACTTACCTAGATTTCTTCACTTTACTTTAGCAAGCATGCACCAGATCACAGATCTAATCATTTCTTCAATAAATCATGCAAGTACATATGAATTTGAGATCTAGAGATATTGATCCATCATTTTATCCAAGGGTGCATCATAACTTCTGATTTATCAATAAGAACAGAGTTCATCCCATGCATATATACCTCAGAGAAAATATTTAGTAACAACCCTTACATGTACACAAATTGCACTATGATCTTCTTCTCCTTATATAGATGTAACCTTTACCAATACCATGAGTCAAAACCACACAACGGCCTATGGTATTCTTGGACAGAATCAAATAGACAACTCAACGTTCAATACTCTGGGCTAATACCATGGTAATGCCCCTTGGTATCAAACCTTTGGGAGCGCAAAAGGCATACGCGACTTGAAACACACTTATTCGCATGTATACGTGACTTGGCCTTTACAAACCCACGTATAGTTCCTGCAATATCAAAATTATCCAATCTTCTGCTAGTCATAACACAATTTTTTTGATATATTTCTGAGCTTTTCCAGGAATACATGTACTCCATCCTTTGCCAGAGAGTTGCCATCAAGGACAAAATTACAATATATTAGGACATAGAAAACATTTTTTCAACACTAATCATGATCCTAGACCTCCCGACACTGCCTCTTCAAAACTTGGAAGATAGACACTTGTAAAATTTTTACAAGGATGCTTTTACAGTGACTTAGTACAATGATACCTTTACAATGACTATATGCAGTGCTGCCCACTTGAAGACTTCATGTGGTGAGCTTCTTGCTATTGTTTTGCACCTTTATTGCTACTCTTGTCATGCTACCCTTTCTCACTCTTCAGAACATTAGATCATGCATTTATTCTTATCTTGATGAATATATAATACCTGCAAAAAGTCTTCAAAGAAATACCCATGACATGATAATATCAAAACTTACCTCATCCTGCAGAGCATATGTCAGTGCTAAGCAAAAAAAAAGAATTAGAATACAAAGAAACTAATGCAATTAAGATATGAACATGCATATATAGAATATAATTACCTAGAGATTACCTCTATTGCACCTTTCTTTGCTTTACTTCCCTATAAATTTTGGTCCTTTGCAGCCCTTGACAACACATGAGCTAGCTTTTTCTCGTCTTCTAGGAGCTTGATATTGAATCTGGGGTATATATGTTATTTTAGATCGCCAATATGTGATTTTTGATCCTGTAGTAGTCCTATGAGACTTATTTCCAATGCCATGGGTTTGTCCCAATTTGTATTCTTTAAGACAAAGTTATGTCCAATTTCTCACAATGTCCTAATTATGGACTGGTTAAGTAGATCAAACTTGTATGGCGTTCCACATGTCACTATTTCCTCATTCGGCTCTAAAATTGATATACATAAAACTATAGTCTGTGCACTATTTTCCACGTTTTACAGAATTCCAATCCAATACTCAGAGAAAAAGTTATGACAATTTTCCCAAGGTCACCTCTTTGAGATGAAGTTCAGGAGCCTGCAAAATCCCTAACTTCCACAGATCATATCTTCGAAAATATTGCACACCATGATTTGAAATTTTTACAGGACATTCCTCAAAATTTATGATTCTCCTCATAAAACTTTCAGATTATGAAACTTTGTAGAAAAAATGTTATAGCGTAAATTCCAGGATGACCTATTTAAAGTAGTGAAATCCCTACATGAGGAGGATATGAGGACCACAATTTATATAAATGCTTAGGTTGAGAGGGTCTTCAACATTAGGAGATTAAAAATTATTAATTATTGACTTTTCAATGACCCATGCCACAACCCAATGGGGTTTTAGCCCACTAACTGGGGTTACTAACTTCAAACATGAATATCTCTCAAACCGTGAAGAATTACGTGGCATGCCATATATCAACGGAAACATATCGACAAGTAGAAACCATAAAAAATTCCTTGACTCGGAATATAGTAATTTGGTATGTAAAAATTCCCATGAAATATCAGGGTAGCCCCTGGTGCTGCTTTGGTTGACATCAATGACAACCACTGATCAACATCTCCCCCTTTGGCATTGATGGCAACACAAGTAATCCCCCTGTGATCATGACACATCTTCCTACAAAATTCTCTCCCCTTTGACATCAATGGAAAAGGGTAACTCCCCCTAACACACAACTATCCTGCGGACCTCTACACACTTCCACTCCCTTTTTATTTTATGAATAAGAAAAATATAATGAGAACTTGGGAGAATCCCAAGCTTCTGGCGAAGATATTAAAATGCTTCACAAGTACTCTTACGATCATCAATGCTTCCTACCCATTCTGCATCTGTAAAGGCTTGAATAATGAGATTGTTACCGTTGGGATACCACAAGCCATATTCTGATGTTCCCTTTAGATATTGAAGATTTCTTTTAACGACAATAATATGTGATTCTTTTGGTGCTTCTTGGAATCTTGCTACTTGTCCAACTGCTTGCATAACATATGGCTGGGATGTTTTTACATATAGAAGACTACCAATCATAGATCTATACAACCTCTGATCCACATCCTTAGATGAGTCGACTATGCTCAATTTACAACATGTTACCATCAAAGTAAGGACAGGTTTTCAATCTTCCATTTTGAATTTCTTGAGCATTTCCTTGATGTACTTGGCTTGACATATACATATTCCTTTCTCTTGATGAGATTTTTGAAGCCCTAAGAAGTATGCCAGCTCACCAAGTAAAGACATCTTGAACTCTCTTTTCATCTTTGTAGCAAAGTTCTTACTTATCAATCATCATTGCTACCAAATATTATATCATCCTCTTTAGCTAGTAGACGTGATTTAGTTGCTTCATCCATAACATACATGTCGTTTGGAGCTCAACTTGTTGTAGCCACAATTTTACCATACCTGCCTTTCCTGATTTAACATTTTGTGAAGTTGAATAGTATTGTGTGTCCTTGATCACACACTTGTCCAACACTGAGAAGATTGTGATTCATGTTTTCAACTAATAAAACATTCTTGGCTAGAGCATATTTTCTTCTAAGAGTGACGGTACTTGATCCTATAACATTTGAAGATCCATCATTTCCAAAGGACACGGTTCCATCCTTCTTCTCTTTCAGAGATACAACTTTATTTCTATATCCAGTCATATGTGTTGAGAAACCGTTATCAACATACCACACATCCTTGTTGTTTTGAGCCTTGAGAGTGAGAGCACAATTATCAGTCTTCTTCTTCTTCCATGTTCGTTCATTCTGTGGATTCGAAGATTCTTCTGGAGGATTTTCAAGTCTGCAGTCTCTGGCTATGTGTCCAAAGCTTCGACATTTGTAACGTTCAATATTATTTCTTAAATGTTCAAATCTATTGATGTTTTGTTGAGCCCTGGGAGGTTCATATTTGATAGATCTCCTGAAATTGTATTGGTTCCTAGGGTACGTGCGACATTCTACAACTTTGTGACAAAATTTTCCACATGAATAACAATAGCCATGAAAAATATGTTGGTACCTGGATGGAAATATTCGTCGAGGAACTATCTTCCAAGGCTGTTCTTGCGAATATTTTCCAATGAAGTCTACATGCCTGTCAGATCTCATAGGTTCATTGTATTTTACTGTAGAAGTTCATGCTTCTTCTTCTTTGTAACCGAGGCCAATTCTGTCATTGTAAGACCGTTGATTTTTGATGAGTTCTTCCAATGCCCTTGAGCTGTTGACATAGTTTTGGACAATTTTTCCCTTCTTCACTTACTTACGCAGTGATACTACTTTGACTTCTAATGCTTCCCTTTCTCAGTTTCTTTCTTCCAACTTCTTTTGAAGTGACTCTTCAATACATTTGTATTCTTCAACTTCAATTTTCAAACCTTGAACTTCTTCTTCAAGAGTATTGGAATGGATCTTCTCAGCCTTGAGCTCTCTTATAAGCTTGATTTCCTCCTTAGAAAATTCTTTTATGGTCAACCCTTCGTCTTCGTTGTTTGATACCTCTTGTTTATTGTGCTTAGCCATAAACAATACTCTCTCATTGGCTTCTTCTTCGTTGTCACTATATTCATCGGATGATGAGATATCTTTTTTTTCTTCACACTTGCAGGTGCAGGTCTTTGCCTTTGAATGTTGTTTTTCCTTATTGGTTTTCTTAGATGCAGCGAACGCAATTTCTAGATGCGAAGTACCCTCTTATTCATCAATTCTCATTTCATATGCTATGAGAACTCCATGTAATTCCTCTTTGCTGAGTTTTTCCAAATTTTCACTGTATTCTAAGACCGATACCTTTGGGTTGAATCTTCCTGGTAACGTTCTAAGAATCTTTCGTATAATATTCTTCTCGTCAATAGGCTCTCCCAATCCTTCCAGGGTGTTGGTTATTTCATCAACATGTTGGAAGTATGCAGCAATGTTGCCATCTTCTTTCATTCTGAGTTTCTCAAATTTTTCTATGTAGATTTGAAGATTTTCTTCTTTGACATTTGAGTCACCTGCATATATATTCTCAAGATTGTCCCATACATTTTTGGCGGTTTTACAACCCAACACCTTATGATATGCAGATTCAATAAGTCCACTGATAATAATATTATTTGCTTTTGCATCATCTACCAAATTCTTCTTACATTGTTCATCTGCGGTTGATGTCAATCCATTTTGAATAGTGCCCCATACCTCGTAACCTTGCACCAAGAGATACACCTCCATTATTCCTTTCCAGAGTGCATAATTATTTTCATTGAACAGAGGTACATCATTCTTGGTATGCTCCATGAGCTCCTTCCAGATGTTAAACTGCTATTGAAGGAACCAAGCTCTGATACCAATTATTGGAAATACTAAGAGGGGGGGTGAATCAGTATTCCTTTCAATTAGTATTATTATCAATCTTTCAAAGAATTATTTAATATTCAATTATTATCATTGTTTGTACAATGATAACAGTAAACAAAAGGAACACAAATGCACACACTTTTTAAGGTGGAAACCCGGTCTGGGACAAAAATCACCTGAATGCTTTTATAATAATTCTTTAATATTCAACTCGAATTGAAAAGAAAGCTCCAACTTCCTAGAATCTAGAAAAGCATTCTTCTCTAGCTCCCATTGGATGGACTCTCCAACGCCTGAGATTCTTCAGTAGTCAACTGAACGGATGCCCCAACACCCAATGAGCTACAACTCACACTAACACCACCCTACCACCCTGAATTTTTCATAGAATTGAACCTGTTGGCGACTTAATGCACCATCCTAGCACCACCCTACAATCCTATAAAAGAATAAAAGAAGAATGGACTCTCGTACCAGGGAAAATGGTCCACTTTACAATGATATAGAATGATGTGGAAGACGAAGACACACTAGACCACAACCCCAACTATGACACAACCACCTAATGACGATCCTAGACCTCCCGACATTTCCTCTTCAACTCTTGGCAGATAGACACTTATACAATTTTTACAATGATGCTTTTACAATGACTTAGTACAATGATACCTTTACAATGACTGTATGCAGTGCTACCCACTTGAAGACTTCATGTGGTGAGATTCGTGTTGTTCTTCTGCACCTTGATTGCTGCTCTTGTCATGCTACCCTTTCTCACTCTTCAGAACATTAGATCATGCATTTGTTCATATCTTGATAATATATAATACCTGCAAAAAATCTTCAAGGATATACCCATGACATGATAATATCAAAACTTACCTCATCCTGCAGACCATATGTTAGTGCTAAACAAAAAAAAAGAAATTAGAATACAAAGAACCTAATGAAATTAAGATAGGAACATGCATATACAGGATATAATTACATGTATCTTACCTCTTCTACACCTTTCTTTGCTTTTATGCCCTAGAAAGTCTGGTCCTTTGTAAACCTTGACAACACATGATCTAATTTTTTCTTGCCTTCTAGGAGCTATATATTGAATCTGGTGTATCTCTGTTATTTCAGATCCCCAATATGTGATTTTTGGTCATGTAGTATTCCTCTGAGTCTTCTTTCCAATGCCACAGGTCTGACCCAATTTGGATTCTTCAAGGCAAATTTATGCCCATTTTCTCACAATGACCTAATTATCGACTGGTTCAGTAAAGCGAATTTGTACGGCGTGTCACATGTCACTATTTTCTCATTCGGCTCCGAAATTTATACAAATAAAACTAAAGTCCGTGCACTATCTACCAATTTTTACATAATTCCAATACAATACTCAGAGAGTGAGTTATGACGATTTTCCCAAGGTCACCTCTTTGAGATGAAGTTCAAGAGCCTGCAAAAACCCTAACTTCCATAGATCATATCTCCATCAATATTGTGTACCATGAACTGAAATTTTTACCGGAGCATCCTCAGCATTTTTGCTTCGCGTCATAAAAATTTCAACTTATGAACCTTCGTAGGTGCAAATTCCACGATGACCTGTTTCAAGTAGCGAAATATGTACATGAGGAGGATATTAGGACCACAATTTATATAAATGCTTAGGTTGAGAGGGTCTTAAAAAAGTGAACATGGGAGGGATTTTAGGAGCTTAAAAATTATTAATTATTTCCTTTTCAATGACCCATGCCACAACCCCATGGGATTTTAGCCCACTAACTGGGGTTACTAACTTCAAACATGAATATCTCTCAAACCGTGAAGAATTATGTGGCGTGCCATATTTCAACAGAAACATCTCGACAAGTAAAAACGTTAAAAAATATCCTTGACTTAGAATATAGTAATTTGGTAGGTCAAAATTCCCATGCAAGATCGGGGTAGCCCTTGGTGCTGCTTGGGTTGAAATCAATGACGACCATTGATCAACAAGTAGATCCTTTGGGATCCTCTCAATAAATTTTGTTTTTCTATTAATTTTTGGATTTCTCATGGTTGACTGATGTGGGATTTGTTAAGGCCCTCCTTCCAACAATATTGGCCCATCGATATCATAAAATTATCTAGGCCCAAGATCAGAGCCTTGTGATGCCTTGAAGCTTGTATGCCTTAATGACAGGATATCTTGCTAGCAACAATGGGGATTCATCATGGCTCCTTGACTGTTGGATCCTACAAGGGGTTCAACAACAACTCATATATTCACACCTAATAGGATGCATCAGATGTATCTTGGTCCTTACTCTCATTAATGGTGATCGGCCTCACGTTGGTTAACAACTGACCTTAATGGCTTGTAATCCAATTAGATCACTGAACATTCGACATCATCACCTACATTCATGTGTAGTGAAATGTTCAAAAGGGGAGGAGACGATTTCCTCTAGAAGGATTTCCTGCAGCAACACCACTTATTTCCTGAAGAACAAATTTTAGACAAAACATTATCCTACAATAATTGGATAAAGTACTAATAATTTTCATTATTAATTGATACCATGAACTATACAATTATGCATATTTTGTGGTTTCAAGGTGGGTTATTATTTCAAGATAAAGGAAATCTTCATCCTAGTACTGGACCATTGTAAGGTAAGATCGAGAAGGTACAGTTGGCATCAGAATAATAAAGGTAAAAAGGTAATGGTACGGAAATTTTTAAATTTGCATGAATATGAGTCATGGTTACCCTCGCGGAAGAAAGCAATTGTGATTCTTTGTGTCATAAACTGAGTTCCATTCCTGATCACTATTACTCTGACACATCCTTGGTTATATTTCCAACAATTATCCCGCATGACGGATCATGACGACAATCATGATCACGTCATGCATTTTTTGAAAGTTACCCTCTTAAACCCGAATATTTCCAAATTTAAACTATCGTTGTCGAGTTTTTAAGTCTAGTCTTAGAAGCATCTTGTGAATTAAATCAACTCTGCTCTCTCCCACTCCTAGCTATGCCGAGAATGTGATCTACTGTCAGATTTGAACCTCGGGTCCTGCACTACTAGATGCTGACCCTCGAAGCAAAGCAAGGTTGGAGAAGGTAGGATGGCTGCCTCTGTTCCTAAATTTAGTGGTCCTAATTCGAAGGTAACAAAGCCTTTCATCCTAAATATAAATGGTGATAGAGCACAGGTGGGGAATGTTCAGTTTAGGTTAACGGAGGAGCTAGTAGCTTGAGCTTGTGGCATCCCAAAGGAAGGGGAGTGTTGGTTCAAGAACCAACGATTCAACAAAGAGATTTGTGTGCCCTTCCTCCGAAAAGAACATGCAAACCTAGATTGGAGAAAGGGAATCCCATGGGATTACCTTTAAATTAAGTACCGACATATTTGGTTTTTCCTGCAGAAATACATAACCCATGAAGGTCATTTTGGGCTACCATTTTTTTTTCATATTTGTCTCCTTGGCCACTTTCGAGATAGGCCCTTTAATTTAACCTATTATTTGAGAATGACCCTATTAAAAATGTCCACTTATGCCAAGGAAAGGGAATCACACATAGAGGAGAACATCTATCACCATGGTCTAATAAAAATTATCATGACAGAGGTTCTGCATAAACAGAAGAAGACATGGGAATAGTTCTGTCAGAGAATTACTTCGTGGAGGATGAGGACCTTGGTTCTTTAGAAACCAAGGAGTTAGAGCCAGCATAAAATCTGAAAAATAAACCACGAACCCGCTGTCCATTGACAAAGAAGGTTAGGAAAGATGATGAAGTGGTGATGATTGGGGAAATTGTAGGGAAAAATCCCAATTCTAAGGGTAACTCTACCCTTGCCAAATGCTTTACAAGAAGCCAGGCTGCGAAGCTGGAAATAGAAGAAAATGAAGAGGAAGGGTTACCACCAATTAAAAATGATAAAAAGAGTAAGAAGCCCCGAGACCTGTTAAAAGGGAAATAGAAGGTCGAGGTAGCAAAGTTTATTAACAAAGGAGAATGGGAGGTCGCATCTTTCCAAGACCAACCATTGTAGGAAAATGGGAATAAGATAGTTGAAGACTGCTAAGGGCAGGAGGAACAAAATTTTCCCTAGCCCTCTCAGGTACAGCATTAAGGGGAAGGAAATTCCCAGGTGAAGTGGTCTCGGAAGGAAATTGAAGAAATTATCACTGAGCTTACTGTGTCTAAGCAGGATCTTCGAAAGGAAAATGAGACCCTGAGGGAAAAGCCTACACATGAAAAAGGAGTTTGATGAGTGGAATAAGAAGACATGCAGGATCATGAAGAATAAATAGACCCAAATCAGTTACCTGTAGAAAAATAATCAAGAATATAAAGGTCTGGTTCAGGCAAAATCCAGCAGGGCCCAGTTAGATCACTTGGCTACAGTAGTTGTAGCACAGGGCAGGGATTGAATTTTTCTTTCTGAAATTGCACATTTTTTCTTGCATAAGAGACATGCAAGAATCTAGGTGTGGGGGAGATGTTGAGTCCCAATTTTTCTCAATTTTTATAGCATTTTAAGACCTTGCTTTCCCCCATTTTGAACTATTTTTGACTCCTAATTACTCCTATTTCGCCATATTACCTATGTTTTTACCAAAAGAGTGTTGTGCGCTCAAGGTATGAAAATTATCTTTAAAAGTATCATTTTATCTTGTTCTTAAGTATTTCTAGAGGCTAAGGGTTCCCTAATCGAATTATCTACAAATTTCAAGTTTGACTGATCGAGTCTTATACAGATTAGTCACTATTCGAAGCAGCTCCACAATTTCCTATAGACATCCTGTGGCCGCTGATTTCCTGCAGACACTCCACGATTTCCTGTAGGTGCAGATTTCCTGTAACTACCCATATTTCCTACAGCAGAATCGGCGGTTGAGTATGTTCTAGTAATTTTCAAGTAAAACGGGAACATGGGTTTTATGAAGAAATCCACCTAGATGGAAGTTATCCTATTGGCTTCCTAGAATTCATCATCAAAACCACCCAGATCTTTAGTCCTCTTCTCGATGGTCGTATTGGGAAAATATTTAGCAATGTAATGAAATCAGTTTGATCCATGCTTTCAGTCATGGATCAAACTCAGTAGAGATATTTTTGTTGTTACGTTCAGTTATTTATAGCAATTCATTGCAGCATAATAGTTTTCCTAATTTGGGAAAGCATACGCCTTTGACATTGTATAAATGTTATTATGTTTCATTTGAAAATGGGTTGGTGGGTTGGACATATTAGACTTGTACATCATTGTAAGTTATATGTTTTTTTAATTTTGTTGTTTATACCCTTTTAACAGTGAAGGGGTTGTGAGTAAGGGACGACCCCCTTTGCTCACAATTCCATTAGTTACAGTTTGTGTTTCTTTGATTATTTTCATGCATTAAAAAAATTATTTGCATAGCTATTGTTTCTCTTTTATGAATTATAGCAGCATATGTGTAATAGTTAAATGGTGTAGTTTATTTGATAAATGTGTTTGGAATCATTTTATCAAGTTTTAATTTATGTGATGGAATGTTAAATTAATTTTTATGGTTGTTTTCTTGGTCCTTTATATTTTTTGATCAACATCAACAATGTTAGGAGCTGTAGAGGGATGATTAAATCCACTCCATATCCTTTGCTACCAAGTGTTGATAAGGTACATAGACATTATAGTTGTGTGTGTGTGTGTGTGTGATTATTTTAATTATAAAAGCACTTAAAGTATTAGCCTGCATATATCTTGCGCAACATCTCACAAGATGACCTACCCCTTATTGATAATTTATGTTTGTCAAATTATAAGTCTATAATTTGCCTCAACACCAATACTCCACTACAGGTTAGGTGCATTGTCGCTACGATCTCCTTGAACTTCCTCAGTGGTATATATACTTTTGAAAAACTTCCTTGTGCAACATCCTCTGATCCTGATATCTTTAATGGATTTTCCACATATTATGGAACGTCTATGATTTCCCCTGAAGGCTTGGTTTTGGTCTTATTTTTTGACACTCTTCTCCTAATGACTACTACTTGAAATTTCTAGCACTCTCCCACTCCGCAATTCTCAACCACATTAACTTACTTGTGTCACTCTATATTATCCATTCTTTGTAGAAATAATGAATTCATTCAAATTTTTCTCTAATATTTTCAAACTTCTTTCCATGCAGTGATATAATTTGAAATATGTCCAACCTAATTCAATATGTCATCACATTTAATTTTCCTAATATGTATATCCTTTGTGCGCATATTGGGCTAACATATGTCTTATCCACAACCTCTTATATCAAACCCACTTCCATGAATAACTCCTTATCATTATAGTTTACAAAATTTACCATTAATGAACAGAATCTGTGTGTGTGTGTCCATGTGAGGTGTTATATAATTACCAGTGCTTTTATATGTTTTTCTATTCATATTTTTACTCGTGAAAAACATACTATATCACCTCAGAGCATGCCTGTGATGTTATCCTTCCTCCGTAATTGTGCACAATTTCCTATTCCCTTGCAAAAGACCCCCCCCCCCCCCCCCTATTTTTTTTAATTCACATTGTGTGCATCCTCTAGTTGTGTAGTGGGGCAACCACTCCTATAGAGTTTGAGTTGGATCCCATTGATGAATACTTAAATAGGTTCGCCATTGAGTTTTTCTAACTATAAAAATCCTACCTTTGACACATAGCAGATCATAGAAGGACCCAACCAATGCACCTGAAATTTCCCTGTATCCTTTAGGAATTTACCGTCATAAAATAGAACCAAATCTCCTAAATGAAACTTCTTCTACTTTATGCACCTATCATGTCAGTTTTTTTCACAATATTTTCTAACATTCTAATGGAATCCTACCACTACGCGGTATTTCTCCAACTATAATAGTTTTGGACACCTTTGATTTTTTGTGCTTGTATTTATTAAGTTAGTTATGGAAACAATGCACAAACTAGGTACTATGAATTCCATAGGGATTGTTGCTTCCTATCCATATATCAACCTGAAGGGTGTCTATCCTATTAGCTTATTACATGTAGTCTTTTGTGCCCATACAACTATCAGAACTCATAATTCCAAATCATCCATGTTTTCATTACAAAATTTGGTCAAATTGTTTTCTATAATTTTGTTAAAATACTCGACAATGCCATTGGCTTGCGGATGATAGGGGGTACTCTTCTGGTCATAGATATGAAATTCCCTTATTAATGTAACAATTGTCCTATTTGTAAAATGAGTACCTTGATCAATCATCATTATTTTGGGACATCTAAATCTTTTCACTTCATTTTTAAATATAAACCATGTAGTTGTCTTTGTTCAGCAATCACAAATAGCTTCCACTTCCACCCATATAGTAAGATAATTTATCTCAATTATTATGTACCTCGCTTCTAATCTCTTTCCATGAAGGTTAATTTATCTGATGAAGTCTATTTCTGATTTTTTGAATGTCTGCAATGTTACTTGCAGAAATAGTGGCATCTCATCTCTCCTAGACAGCTTCTCGACTCTTTGACATATGTCACAATTTTGGTAAAACTAAACATTCTTGTGGAGAGTGGGCCACCATAGAGCTACATGAAGGATCTTTTGTGCGGTATCATTTCCCTCATAATGGCCTCTTAAAACTCCTTCATGTGATGTTTATAGTATAAATGACCCATCTTGTTCCAACACACATCTCTAAAGTATGCCATAGACACCAACATTATGCAGGCATTTTGTTTTTAGTTGGTAATCTGTAGCCTTCATTACTAGCTATCATTTATGAAAAATTGTATATTCCTTTTGGGCTACACATGTACTCAGAAATTGGAAAATTTCTATAAAGTAATCATCAACCATATCTACTAAAAATAATTATGCATTTGCAAAATTTTCATCAAGGTTTGATGCATATTCCCTAGTCAAAATGCAGGATAAGCAATCTAACCCTACATTGAGTATTTCAGGTTTTAAAATGACCTCAAACTTGTACACTTGAAATATAAATATCCATTTGCATATTCTCCCCCCAATACTGGCTTCTATTTAACCAAATATCTCAATGAAAATGGCCTGTATACATTTTTAAGTGTGATCCTTATAGGTAATGTCATAATTTTTGTAGTGCATATACCATTGCCAACCCTTCATGCTATGTAGTAGTGTAGTTTTTCTCAAGTGTCGAAATTTTTTAGCTATAAAATGAAATAGGATGAGATATATCCCCTTCTCCTAGCTAGGCCAATACTACATCCAAGGCTATGAATGAGGCATTGACATGCACATGAAAATAATTTCTCGATTCTAGGAAGATTAAAATTGGCACAATATCTAGTTTTTCCTTCAAAGTATCCAGATCTTGTTGACATTATTCATCCAAATGAAAATTTAATTATTTATTTAACATATTCTTCAAGCAAGTTGTAATCTTCACATACCCCCATACTGATTTTATATAGTAGCCCGTATGTCCCAAAGTTACACATAACTAGTGTACCGATGTTGGTGGAGGTAAATATACTATGACCACAATCTTCACATGATTGACTAGTAGCCCTTCTTTGCATACCACATGGACCAACAAAATTATAAATGGAAAAAATAAAATACACTTCTTAAAATTTAATGATATTTTAAATTTTCGACATTTATCAAGAAATGGGTGCAAAACTTTAATGTGTTTCTTCAAATGACTAAACATTTTCCAATCATCGAGATAAACCTCCAAGAAATTATGTATAAAATATTTTAATGTTGTGATCACCACCCTGGAAAATATTGTCGGTCCATTCTTTAGACCAAAAGGCATAGCTATATACTAGAATGATCCCCATTCTGTCAAAAAGTATTCTTATGTCTGTCTTTTGGCACAATCTTGATATGGTGGTACCTTGAAAATCCATCTATAAAGGAGTGCCTATTTTCCTTCAAATAAATTTATTACTTCATTGATGAATGGGGTGGGGAATGTGTCATTTACATATGCATTGTTTAGTTTCGTAAAGTCCACACAAATCATTATTTTTCTTTTTTTCTTAGACTGCACTACTATCAAACTTACCCATTTAAATTCTTCGACTAGATCAATAATCTCCACTTCCAACATTCAGTATAATTCCATGAACTGTTTGAGAGGTTGACATTGTCGATGTGCGAAACACATAGGAATTAATGATCCATATATTTTACTTTATGGATGCATACATAATTTCATATAAAAGAGCATGTAACCAAGTAACTTAAACACATGAAAATAAGCAAAAATCATAAGCAAACATGAGATCAAAGAGACAATACGATTTGATTACGAAGCTCACCCAATGCGGGCTAGGCCTATAGGCCCTACTCATTTTGGGAAGGCCTATTTCTATTAAATGGTAGTAGAAATAAATTACAAGAAATTTAAAAATTGACATCTTATACCTCCAATTCAAGGGATGGCCTAAAATGGATAACTTTGCTGGAGAAACGGGTTGCACGATTGGATTCCTGGTGAAAAATCATGTAAAAATGATTATAAATTTATCCCGTTTTGACGTTGGCACTTCCGGACCCCAAAGGAATATTCTTTGCATCAAAAGATAACTCTCGTCATGGTTCCGCTCTCTTGGACCGCTCCTAGTTCCGCATACAGACCCCGCTTCACTCTTTGTTGGTCGAAAGAGAAATTGTGCAGGATTTATATGGAAAGATGTCGGTGGAGCTACCAACATGATTCCTTGGATCATTGGTGGCGGAGGAATTTAAGACGGGGGTAGACCGGGTTCAAAACCATCACACCCCAAATTTTGAGCAGAATTGTTTTTGACTTGAGACATTGGTAACAACATCGCCATTTGGAAATGATGTTGGTGGTAGGGCTATAGATAAGTAGGCCGACCGAAAACCGACACGGGTTTAATACCTTCCGACCCTTTTCTTTAACCATTCAATGTTAACCAGTGGGTAGGGTCCCGGGTCAGAGCTGCAGGCCCCAACCCATATATTTAAATTTAAGCACCAATGTCGTTTTATTAATGGGTTCACTAGTGGGTGGCCCACCCAATGTATTTGAATATGAATAATTTCGTTAATGGGGTGGTGTCCTGCCACCCAAAATTATAGATATATATATATATATATATATATATATATATATATATATATATATATATATATAATAGACAAAAATTCAGTGGCAATACGATCTGGTCATGGTTTCACTTCAATATGATGACTTTTATTTTTGATATTTTTCAAGGCCACTTCTATTTCTAGAGCCACTCGGATCATTCCTCCCCACTGATGAGCTTTTGGGCTGCCAAAATATTTATCATTCATTTATCAAGCGAGGGAATTTCTACCTCAATTTCTCCTTTTCAATCCATCGGGCCTTACTTTGATGCATTCCCTTGAAACCAATATGAAGGTACTCCATGTATCATCGTCATGAAGTCCTAGTCTTCATGTCAAGAATGATATCCTCAAGTATTTTTTTCCAAGTATTCAGGTGAAAATTCATCCACTGTAGGAACTTTTACAACCGCTTTGGTGTCCATGATCAAAGGAGGCTCATAAAGCTTCAATTTTTCAATGTTCACCACTGAGTACATATGCATGTATGCTAGAAAATTGAGACGAAAAGAATTGTCTCCAATATTCTCTAATATGGTGAATGGGACATATTGGATTGGTCTCAACTTCTTTCCTTCCCCTTTCATCCTATATTTACTGATGTGGAACCACACCCTATCTCCAGCCTAGAATTGGTGATCAACTTGGTGCTTGTCATGTTGAGATTTGTATCGAGCTTGAATTTTCTCCAACTTATCTTGCACCGCTTGGTGAATCATCTCAATTCTCTTAATGAACTTTTGTGCCTTGTCACTATCATCGTGATCACTAGAATATTCATCTCTCCCAAATACCATGTATAAGGGATCCTTTGGAAAATATCATAAGCATGTCTCAAATGGTGAGATATGAGTGGATGAATGCACTACCCGATTGTATGCATGTTGTACATAAGGAAGTTGCTTGTCCCACAACTTGGGATGCTTGCCACAATAGCCTCAGAGTAAATGTATCACAATTCGGTTGACAACCTTTTTTTTCGTCGGTCTACGAATAAAATTTTGTGCTCCTCTTCATCTTAGTGTCCATCATTATCCACAAATTCTTCTAAAGCTCTCCAAGAAAGAGAGAGTCTTGATAAAAAAAAAATGGATGTGGGCAGCCCAAAATGGACCCATACAAATTGGAAGAAGATATGAGTAGTATTCACTGCAACGACCACCTTCTTACAAGGCATTAAGACACACCTTTTACTAAATCTATCCACGATGACAGACAAATAGGCATGACCTCTCCTAGACATAGGAAAACCACCAACAAAATACATTGATACACTTTCCCATAGATGACTTTGAACAGGTTGTGGTGTGTAGAGCTACAATTTTCTATTAGAGGGCTTGCAAACTGAACACAACACACAACCCTTTACATATCGATTGATAATATTTTTCATGTGATGCCAATAAAAAAAACATCTGTAAATGACACAAATTTTTTTCTTCACCAAAATGACCCGACACAAGAGAGGTATGTGCCTCTTTGATCACATGTATCCTTTCATTGGTGGGAATAAAAAAATTTCCAAGATGGTACAACAATTTTCCCTGCAAATGCTAATTGTCTACCTGTGAACCATGTGTGAGATTTTCATAAATTTCTTTAAAATATTCATCATCAACATATTTTTAAACATAAATTTCAAAATATAAAGAAGCATTTTGCAAAAATATAGATGTCAAAATATTTTGGCAAGAAAGCATATCTGCCACTTTGTTGTTGGTGCCCTTCTTGTATTTTATTATCAAGTGAAACTGCTGGAGGAATCACATCCATCTGAAATGATGTGCTTGTTGAAGCTTGGTTTGCAACTGGAGGTAATACAAGGGCTGGTGAAGTGTGTGAATGATGGTCTCATTTACAATCAAATAGTGCTTCTACTTATTCATGCTTTAAACCAAGGCATACAACTCCTTGTCATATGTGGGATAGTTCACAACAACCTGGGAGAATGTCTCTAAATGGTAACATATAGGTTTCCTCTGTTGCATCAAAATTTCTCCGATGGTGTACCCACTATAATTTGTCTCGATCTCAAAAGGTTGATGGTGGTTGGGTAAGGCCAAAACTGGTGCAATGCTGATATTATCTTTCAGTGTATCAAATTCTCTCTGTTACTTTCCTCCCCATTGAAATGTTTGCTTCACACTTGTCAATGCATGTAAGGGGGATGCAATGACGGAGAAGTTGGAAATGCACTTCTCTAGTATTGTACTACACCCAAAAAGCTACAAACCACTATAACATTGGTGGTTTTAGGCCACTCTACAATCACATCAATTTTAGAAGGATTTACTTTTAATTTTCCACCTCCGACAATGTGACCCAAGTAAACCAAATAGGTCTTACAAAATTCACACTTAAAAAAAATTTACATACAATTTTTCTTTTTTCAAAACATCGAGCACCATTTTAACATGACTCACATGATCTTCCCATGTCCTATTGAAACAAGAATTTCATCAAGATATACAAGTAAAAAATCATCAAGAGAAGGTCTGAAAATATAATTTATCACCCCCATGAATGTGGCCAGAGAATTTCATAGTTTGAATGGCATCAACAGCCATTCAAACAACCCTTGTTTTGTTTTGAATGCAATATTCTATACAACATGTTCTACAATCTTGACTTGATGGTAGCCACTGCACAAGTCCAGTTTTGTGAAATAGACAACATTTTTCAGTTGATCTAAAAAATCATCAATGTGAGGGAGAAGGTATCGATTCTTCCCCGTTATTTTGTTGAATGCTCTGTATTCCACACAAATCCTCCATGTGCCATCCTTATTTGGCACCAACACAATAGGTCAACTGCATAGAGAAGGACTTGGCCTTATGATCCCTTGGTTCATCAATTCCTGCAGCAACATCTTTTTCTCCTCCATCTCAATGGATGACAACCTATACATACCAATGTTAAGTAAAGGATCATCATGTTGCAAGTGAATCTCATTTTGGATTTCACGCTTTGGAGGCAACCTACTTGGTTCCTAAAAAGCCCATCATAGTTGGAAACAATTATATAAAATTCCTTCCTATTAGTGGGATCACAACCTTGGAAAGCTTCAGATGTCTTTGTATCTTTTTCTCTCACAACCATGAGCATGCACCCTTTTCTGGAATTCACCAGCCTCTTCATCTGACCTGCACTTACAAGACTGGCACTGATTTTGGCACGATGATCTATAATAGTGTATTCCACCTCATCTTTCATGAGATGATACTTATTTTCATGGCGAAATAAAATTTCTTTCTTGTCATACAAATATGGACTCCCCAATACCATGCCATAGATATCCAAAGGTACAATATCATTATCAACCTCATCTACTAGTTTGGAATAAATAAAAAATCTAGCTCTACACTGCTTTGTTACAGGTAATTGGATTTATCACACACCCAACAAAGAGGGTAGGGTTTTGGACGAGGCTTGGTATCTAATCCCAATTTCTTAACCAAGGATTCTGAAATCAAATTTACTTGTGAGCTCGGATCAAACAAGGTTTCCACTTTAGTATGTTTCATTATGAATATAATGTGGAACAATTCACTCCTCTTTCGTTCATTAATAAGAGACTCATTTGAAGAACTTGTACATGCATGTAATTCATACTTTTCATTAGCATGAAGAGAAGAAGTGCCTTGTATGCATGTCGATAAAATTGATATTTTAATGAAAAAACAAAATTGGACCAAGAAGAAAGGAGATTACCCAATTCTTTGTTACCTTTCTGCAACTTGCTCTCCCACAAAATGAGAGTGGTGCCACTCAGCCGAAGGGATGCTAATTGGATCTTGGCCTCATCCTCCTCGGTATTCTAAATCCAACAATAAACCTTGATCTCTCTAATCCAATTGTTTTTTTTCTCTGCATTACATTCTCCATTATATTTGGGAAAACCAAACTTTACATCTAGCTTAAAAAATGGTTTCTTACATGTATTTTTGGGGTGCCTGTTAGAATGATGAGAAGAGGAAGAAGAAGAAATATCACTGGTGGATGGAGAGGGAGGAGGATCTTATCCTATACATCCATGGTGTACCAAGGCATGATCATCAGACTCCTTCTCATGTTCGATTGTCTTCTCATATTCTGCAAAAAAAAATTCAACTTTCTTAGCCATGGTGACGAAGATCTTGTGATAATTTCGCTCTTCCTCCACTCATGCATTCTAATCTGCCATGTTCTGTCTTTATGGTGCACACCCTGCTTCAAGATCAAAGGATTTGAGTTTTCCTTATATTCTTTGGTGCTTGTTTCTGGTCAGCATTCACTCATGAAACTTGCATCAATAAGACCTTTTTTGATACCAAACTTGATCCAGATCTTTTACTTCATGAATGCATACAAAATTGCATATAAAAGAGCATGTAACCAAGTAACTTTAACATATGAAAAGAAGAAAAAATCATAAGAAAACATAATATCAATGACACAAGATGATTTGATTACGGAGTTCACCCAATGCAGGCTTCCTCTCTGGGCCTTGTTCAATGTGGGAAGGCCACTTTTCATTAAATGGCAGCAAAAATAAATTACAAGCAATTTACAAATTGACACCTTATACCTCCACTTTTGGGGATGACCTGAAATGGAGACCTCGACTATAGAAACAGGCTACATGGTTGGATTCTTGGAGAAACAGTGTAAAAAAAAACTATAAATTTACCCCATCCCGACATTGGAACTTCTAGACCCCAAAGGAATCTTATCAGCATCAAAAGATACACCTCTTCAAGGTTCTGCCCTCCTGGACCACTCATGGTTCTGCACCCGGACCCTGCTTCACTCTCTGCTAGTCGAATGAGCAATAATGAATACGTGAGATGTTGGCTCGTTGATGGCAGAGGCGTTTAGGACGACGGTGGACCGAGTTCAAAACCTGCCGCACCCCAAAGTTGGAGCGAAATTGTTTTTAACACACAAAATTGGTAACAGTGTCGAAATTTTGTAATGTTGTTAGTGGTAAGGCCATCAATGGACGGGTAGGTTAGCAGCCGGTGCAGGTTCGATACTAGTTGTCCCTTTTCTTTAACTTTTCAACATTAACTGGTGGGCAGGGTCCCAAGTTAGAGTCGCGGGCCCCGACCCATATATTTAAATTTAAACACCATTGTCGTTGTATTAACGGGTCAGGCGGGTTTGTCGGTGGGTGGCCAACCCACCATAATTGAATATTAATAATTTCGTTGGGGGGCGGCAGGGGTGGTGGCTCTCCACCCTATATTTTATATTTTATTTTTTATTTTTTATAATAACAATAGAAAAAAATTCAGTGGAAATTTTTTATAAGATTCACTCAGAAAATTAAAGAGGTGAAAATTTCACCCGTTCTCGTGGCCGAATTCTGTGCATCGAGACTTTTCCAAATTTTTTCCTCGTTAGTGACTGCCACTGGGCCTAGTTTGACCATAACTTTGACCGGCTATAACTTGAGCATACAGACTCAGATTTGAGTTTCGTTCGCACCGTTGGAATCAAGACGATGAGCACTATGACATGGTATTGGTTTCACTTCAATATGATGACTTTATTTTTTTATTTTTTTCAAGGCCAATTCTATTTCTGAAGCCACCCCAATCAATTAACTTCAATGCAGTTTGGACCTCTGATGCAAAATATTCTTCTTGATAATTTGCAGTGTTATATCTAGGGGTAGACCATCTGATTCAATGCTAAGGGTTATCTTGAAGTTCTAGGACATTTATTCCAAATTTGTTGTCCCTTTTCGCACTTCTAATTCTATATACCAATTCTTATGGATAATATCTAATGTATGTATGAACTTATGCACCCACTCTTCTTCTAGTATCCTCTTCTTGGTCCATGTTGCGATACACCCCTTCAAATGGGTGGTTGGACATCCCAAGCCAATGTATTTTGATCCTTCATTTTTATATTCAATTTGAATCTTATATATAATAAATATCTACATGTATACCAATTTTATATCCTCTCCTTCTGCACCACTCACCTTTTCGTTGGAGTCACTTTCAGAGCTGCATCCAAGGCTAGCAACCATACTTTCTCTGGTATTTGTGACTCAAATTATTTTACAAAATCTTCTACATTTTTTATTCCATCGTAATTTGAGGAAGCCCACACCTTTGTTCCAATCCAACGCATTTCCTTGGTAATATGGGAACATATTCTAGTATATACTTAGTGCAACCTATGCTTCCTTTTAAAAATCCTCGTCTAAATCTTATGTGTAGGAATTGACATTTCTCTAGCTTAACACTCCATCAATGATTGGATTAACGTAATATTCTATGTTTTTTGTTACATTATAATTATTATTGACTTCTTCTGCACTGAATCCATCCCTCACTAGTTACACATATCGATCTCCATTCATCGGATCTAATGGCATTGTAATCCTTAGGTATCTTGATTGAAAGACCATTTTTCTTCTCTTAAGGTTGATTATAACTTGATTGTCAAAGGCCCAGTCGATCCCAAGTAATGCAAGATAAGGATTAGTGTCGTTTTCAGTCTCAATTACCTCAAAATTAATAATTCTTCTAACTCCATCAATTTTAAATTCTACTCCCATCAATATTCCAATGGGAAATATGCTTGAATTATTGGCTATTCTCAGCTAGATAGGTGATCAAATTAGCTTTGGTTTACCCATCGTCTCCCATGTTTTCTTCAAAATAATGTTAACATTTGATCTCAGGTCCAGGATAATATGTTCTATATTGTATGCTCCAATATTCAAATTAATTATGAACTCTTGTCTCATTCTCTTCTTTCGCATAATTTTTTTAGTTACACATCCAAGGTTCTATGTTATGGGAATTTACTATCCTTATGCACATTGTTCAGTAAGTATGTGTATCTTATCTAGATTTGATATATCTTTCATTAAGTCTAAAAAATTGTCCAAGAAATAATTGATGGGGCTTACCTCTCTTCCTCCCTATCTCGATGTAGAATTGTCATAAATCAGTGGCATATCAAATATGAGTTGTGCTTTCTATGCGAGTGAGCCTAACTAACTCCATTTTGTCACAACCAAATCTCTTGTGGCTTCGTTATATGTTTAATGGATTGAAATTGGGAGATGTATTTTCTTCTTTACCACTAATTGATATGGTTGTTTCCCTAGCCCATTAACATCTACTCCCACCCTCTCTCCTCCACACGTAATTTCTCTTACATGTGGTCGATTTGTGTGCTCTTCGATTCTTATCATATACACATTTTTTCTCCTCTTTTCCTACCATTTCATAATAAGATGAGGGCAATCCTTGGTAGCATGGTCCAATTTTTTATTATAGGTACATATTGTGTATGGGTTAGGTAAATCCCACACGAAGTGACATAGTTTCCCACATTTATATCAAATGATCAAGTCCCTGGCTCTTCCAAATCTACCTCTACCTCTAACTTGAAATCCATGGTCTTTGCCTTGCATCTCTTGGCCATTTTCAAGATTGTATCCTCTAGGTGTGTTATTGATTTACATTGTAGCTTTGGAACCCTCTTCCTCCTGCATCATGTATGTATCAGTAGTGCATTCCCTTAATAATTCCAATTCATAACAAATATGTATGTCATGACCTACTAACTTGCAAAAATTGCAGAACAACATTTTCACTATGCTTTGATATGTTTTAATCATCGAACAAGATGTGGGTATATGTCCCCAAACTCTACAAACCTCACACCATAATCCCCGACCTTGTGCTAAATGATTCACAACTCTCATAGCCATGTATTTTGTAACAGTTGGATATTTTTTCATATGGAATCCCTCCTTTATGTAAAAAATGCACCAAAATCCATCGCACTTTTCTTTTCCTTTTGCTAGATCCTATAATTTTATTGTTAATGCTACCAACTGTGATTTTACTTGTGCTATCCTAGTGTTGCTTTGACTACCTACAAGGGATGCCTCCAGCTTCATGGAAGTTTCCAAAGCTTTAGACTGTGTTGAAAAGTTTTGATGTGTTAATGAAACATGTATTCATGGTAATAGACATACAATAAACCATTCTCTATTATGTGCATCTACGATTGGAAAATATAACCATTCTAATAAAACCTTAAACCTATGGTCGTAATACCATATTGAATCTCCAATGTGTTGCTTAATATCCTTGACCTCTGCGATACATTGGGACTCTAACTTTGGTTTATGGAACTCCTGTAATGATTCTTGTTTGATTTCTCCAAATTCTCTACCTTTCCCTCCTAGCACAATATTCTTGAATTTCATATACTATGTTAATGCGCGATCTTGGAAAGTAGTTTCCAACCATGCCACCTTTTTTTGTTCATCTTGTACTTATTCTATAGTCCATACTCCCTCACACAAAAAAATATGTTGTTTAGGATCCCTTGGTCTTATGTTGTGAAATACTTACATTCCCATGGGAGGATCAATGTATGTCATGGTTCTATGTGCACTTCATCTCTACGATACTTTTGGATGATTTCCTGGTACCTTAGGCCTTGTATGACTACTTCCACTATATTAACTACTTTTACTTTCTATTCACTAACTGAATTTAGCCGTAATATAAGTGATCTTACTACTTGATTTGGTGACATGTGATGGGTCAGCGGTTCAACACAAGTAATGGCCTGAGGAGGGTCACTGGGATACACTGGTTATTCTTTCTCCAAATTGAGCTAAGGATTTACTTCCTTAGTCCTTCCTCTTCTATCATGCCACTCTTGATTGTCCCTTATGAACAATACTCCATTGGGAAGTCATTCTGCTTTGATTCCTTCTTCCCAATATTCATTGTGCCACCTTCTTGTTCCTTCTTTATTCCTTCTTACTACCCTTCTCTCTACCACGGGCTCTGACACCAATCTCTTTCTTAGGTCACTTCTCCACCTAAATCTTACTCCACTACACAACAAGACAATAACTTATTTTGTTGTGTTTTCTTCATGTATACATGTATTTGCTCTAACCCTTCATGTATATTTTGTGCTTTTATCTTTTGGATGTCTTGGCATTCACAATATTCATTCACTCCCCTATCCCTTGCCTTTATTCCCTCAGGCCATCCACTAGTGATCCCCTAGTCTCCCCATCGCATACAAATAAATTTAGTTGCTCATGGTACCAAATTCCAGCGACATCACTCCTTTTTCAAACAACAACATATTTATCCAAGTAAATGATGATTTCACAAGTCTCCCTCATGAATCCAACAATATACCCCTCCAATACACTGTTCAACCAAAAATTGACTATATGTGATACTTTATTACTTACTAAATTTAATTTTTGGATCAGTTATGGATTCCAAACATATGGTACCATAATGTGCTAATTTTTGATGTTCTTTGATAGTCTTGGAAACCATTTGGATAGAATCAAATAAAAATAAGCAAAGAAAATAAAATGCAAGCCTTTAAAGACATGCCTTTGAGACCACTTCTCAGGATAGGTTCATTGGTTTGTTTTGCCACAAATTCACATTCCTTTGTATATATATGTTGTTTCCTTAGTCATTCTCTACATTCCCTTCAATCGCAGATACCCATTCCAATGATGGAACCATTTTCTAGCATGTAGATGGCAGGCTCGAGTATAAAGTGAAACAAACAATAAAACCCTTCAGACAATGACCCTTTCGGCATCACCTACGAGCAAGTGAAGTCTCACCTAAGGTGTCTTATGAGGGACTGTAAGAACCTAAACAATTTTGTAGTGATGAAGGAGACATGGAGCCTATGTTATCACTATCATTCTCAATATAAAAGAAATTGTTAAGTATACCCTTAATTCAAATAGTAAATCAATCATTAACATAGTATAATAGATAGATCAGATTAGTCACAACATAATGCACAACAATAAAGAATAAACTCAAACATAGATTTGTATTACTTCTTAAAATCTTTCATTACATTGCAACCATCACAGCTCACAATCTTAATCCATCAAGTTACAACATATAAATACATTCTATCTCTAGGTATATTTTCATATATAAATCCTTTTTACATTGCATAGTTAACTATTTATAAGCTTACATTCGGGAAAAAACCGATAAACACACTATTCTTACTATGGGAAATTCCTATTACCAAGGGGAAAAACCCATAAATTAGCCTAGAGTCTTTCCTTCTTTCCTGTATTCCACATGATGGCCCTTGGCTATCTTTCTTGTACGTAATCTTTCTACGTTGTACTCCTCTACGTAGATCCCATAATCCTTACGTATAATTGTTACTCAAACATGCATTCACCTCGGTTGACTTGTGCCAAATGACTACATTTCTAAATGGTTGTTACATTGTGATGTTCATAAGGGATTCTATTATAGTGTGATGTTTTTCAAGGATTATGTTGAATTGCAATATTCCCTAATGGTTATATATATATATATATATATATATATATATATATATATATATATATATAAACTGGAACAAGAATTTCTGGAGAATCAGTAACTTCGAAAGATTGGTTGTGACTATTACACTTAGTACATCTATTTCATAAAAGCCACAAATGGGTCAGTTACCATATGTCTCTAGAGACTTGAACCCACGTAGTTGGGGAAATAAAATTTTCACCAAACCACTCGAGATAAGATCCTTTGACTTGGTTATGGTATATTAAGACATTCATCTAGATTGAATTTTGTTGAAATGGTGTGTTCAATAATGATATGTTGCATTGTGACATTTCTCAAGTTTTATGTTGGATTGTGTCATAAGTTACTGAATAGTCACATCCCATTGAAATGCTCATAAAGGTTTGTATCACATTGCACACTCCTAAAGGGATGTAGAATTGCAACAATCATTAAAATAATTATATAAAAATTTTACAATTGATATGTAATAAATGTATGATATATTATTGCACTCGTAATATTCACTTATATTTAACTTGTAATATTTTAATTTTGAGTAAAAGAAACATGATATATTCTAATTGGTTTATTGTTATTTGACTATTCTTTTCTTTTTAATAAATTTTTGTTGAGTGTGGTTTTATAATAAATTACTTATTACTTGCCTCCATTACTTTTAGATTATATATGTAAAATTATTATATGAAATTTTATATAATATTTAATTTTAAATTGAAAAAAGTGAATTGATCATGACTTTCTTTTGACAAACTTTGATAAGGCATGATTCATTATGATTGACCATCATAATAAATAATGGTGTGGTAATATATATATATATATATATATATATGATTCATGGGTGTAAATCAATTGATTTGTGTGGATTTCAGTCTCTACTAGATTAACATGTTCAAATCTAATGAGAAGAGTTATTAATGAAAACCACCTTTGGGAACCCCTACTTAAACTTAACATAATTCAATGTATATTTATAAATAAAAAAATTTTATAATTTAATCTTTTAATTTAATATAATTAAAAAATTATTTTTTACATAATAATTTAAATTATTTATTTATATATAAATTGATATTTTATTCAAAATCGATACCACACCATTTCTCCGTCCTATGGGTACACTCCACTGCGGCCCGCCAAGTTGCCATGTGTTTTAGCAAAGGTGATGTCGAGCATACCAGAGAAGCAAGTCAATCCTTCAATCCTTTTCGAGCTACAACAGATTAAACATGATATGCGGGAAATGGCCAAGGCGCAAATACAAGCAAATGCGCGCATAGGAAGGATTGAACAACAACTCCTGAACATGCAACAAGCTGAGATGCCAGAGTCAACTGCAAAAGACTCGGCACCTGTTGATTCTTCAGATGGTTAACTCTTAGACAATTTAGTTTTGTATGTTTTTTGAAGACATTAAGTATAACCTCTGTTTTATTTGTAGTTTTTATGGACATAGCAAAGGAATATTAGAAGGAAAAAACAATACCAATTTTGGTTGGCTTTTAACTCTCTGAGGTAGCCAACAAACTTGGTTTCCTTCGGGCAAGTTGAGACTACCATTGACTGTGAAATTTGTATAGCAACTTGCTCTTTACAAAATAGAAAATAGACAAGTCCTACAAAATTTAAAAATAATAATAATAATAAATTGATATTTTATATTTTATACTTAAAATTTTACTAATTCAAAATAATCTTCCTAATAATTACTTTAAATTATAAAAAACAAAACCATTAACACATACACTATAATTTAAATAATATATATATATATATATATATATATATATATATATATATAACGACGGTTCTTTAAATTACCACTTGTGTAAGTTATCGATTTTGGGAAAACACTAAAAGCATCAATCCGAGGGAAAAATATAATGAAATACCCCATGAGTAGCAGTGGTCTGAATGGTCTGATTTAAAAGTGCATATAAAAACTGAGTAATAAATATATTAGCACATTATATATAAATTGTGAATATTAAGTTTTAAATGAATAATAAAATGATTTATATTAATATTTAATAATAATCATAACAAATATTTTATAATTATTATAAAAATAAATAATTCATTATTATAATAATAATAATTATATTACATTACTCTATATTTATATCTACCTGTATAACATTGTTATAATATCTAATTATATCACATTACTCTATATTTATATTTATATTTATATTAATATTTAATAATAATAATAATAAATATTTTATAATTATTATAAAAATAAATAATTGATTATTATAATAATAATAATTATATTACATTACTCTATATTTATATCTACCTGTATAACATTGTTATAATATCTAGTTATATCACATTACTCTTATATTTATATTTACCTATATAGTAGTACAAATTATATAATCATATGCAATAACATCTAACTAACTACAACAATGAGAAAACTCTGACTTCCATTTTTCTACTTTAGAAAAAATTATCGTACATTAAGCTTGTGATTTGTTCAAATTCGTAATATAGTCCATATCACATTAAGAGGGTTGATGATACACTGTACATGCTATCGGAAATTCTACATTTAAGAGCATTGATGATACACTCAGACTTGCTATCTGAAATTTTATGAGACGAATAACGTGGAACACTCAATAAAATTTAATTCAAGTGACGCTGATGTGAATTCCTAAGTTCAATGGCTAATATATAGCAGGTTGGCGCATTATTGATGGCACGACAACTTTAATAATTTTTTTTTTTTTAATATTTGGTTTTATTTTCAAATATAAATATAAGGTTAAATATATATTGGTGCATTATTGATGGCATGATAATTCTAATCAAACTTTTTCTTCATTTCTGGTTTAATTTTCAAATATAAATATAAGGTTTCTTAAGTTGGTGCATTATTGATGGCATGACATTATTAATCAAACTTTTTTTTCATTTCTGATTTCATTTTCAAATATAAATATAAGGTTGCAGAGATTGGTGCATTATTGATGGCATGATAACCCTAATCAAACCTCTCTTTCATTTCTGGTTTCATTTTTAAATATAAATATAAAGTTGCACAGGTTGGTGTATTATTGATGGCATGACAACCTTAATCAAACCTCTCCTTCATTTCTGGTTTCATTTTCAAATATAAATATAAGGTTGCACAGGTTGGTACATTATTGATGGCATGACAACCCTAATCAAACCTCTCCTTCATTTCTCGTTTCATTTTCAAATATAAATATAAGGTTACGTAGGTTGGTGCATTATTGATGGCATGACAACCCTAATCAAACCTCTCCTTCATTTATGGTTTCATTTTCAAATATAAATATAAGGTTGCACAAGTTGGTGCATTATTGATGGCATGACAACCCTAATCAAACCTCTCCTTCATTTCTCGTTTCATTTTCAAATATAAATATAAGGTTATGTTGGTTGGTGCATTATTGATGGCATGACAACCCTCATCAAACCTCTCCTTCATTTATGGTTTCACTTTCAAATATAAATATAAGGTTGCACAGGTTGGTGCATTATTGATGGCATGACAACCCTAATCAAACCTCTCCTTCATTTCTGGTTTCATTTTCAAATATAAATATAAGGTTACATAGGTTGGTGCATTATTGATGGCATGACAACCCTCATCAAACCTCTCCTTCCTTTATGGTTTCATTTTCAAATATAAATATAAGGTTCCACAAGTTGGTGCATTATTGATGGCATGACAACCCTAAGCAAACCTCTCCTTCATTTTTGGTTTCATTTTCAAATATAAATATAAGGTTGAACAGGTTTGTGCATTATTGATGACATGACAACCCTAATCAAACCTCTCCTTCATTTTTGGTTTCATTTTCAAATATAAATATAAGGCTGCACAAGTTGGTGCATTATTGATGGCATGCCAACCCTAGTCAAACCTCTCCTTCATTTTTGGTTTCATTTTCAAATATAAATATAAAGTTGCAAAGGTTGGTGCATTATTGATGACATGACAACCCTATTCAAACCTCTCCTTCATTTTTGGTTTCATTTTCAGATATAAATATAAGGTTCCACATGTTGGTGCATTATTGATGGCATGACAACCCTAATCAAACCTCTCCTTCATTTTTGGTTTCATTTTCAAATATAAATATAAGGTTGCACGGGTTGATGCATTATTGATGACGTGACAACCCTAATCAAACATCCGCTTAATTTTTTGTTTCATTTTCAAATATAAATATAAGGTTGCACAGGTTGGTGCATTATTGATGACATGGCAAACCTAATCAAACCTCTCCTTCATTTTAAAATATAAATATAAGGTTAATGCAGTATTGATGACATGACAACCATAATCAAACCTCTCCTTCATTTTCTATTTCATTTTCATCTTTACATGTTATTAATGTTTTCTCCTCTAATACATTTTCAAAATCGATATATCTCAACTCTTAAATCACAACCACTCCTCACCATAAAGTTGACGACTCCGTTCAAGAAAGTTTTTGGCTTTTGGTCACCCTTAAGAAAATAGCTATACATTTGGATATTCACAATTACTATGAATATTGATGTTTGTGAGGTAACAAAGTTAGTAAGGAATATGTTAATAATGGCACAAAGTGCATTTTTTTTCCCTAAAATTTTAATTAAAAATTAATTTAAAAATAGTTCAAAATTAATATATATTTGATGATGATGATGATGATGATGATGACGACGACGACGATGATGATGCCTACTAAGACCAATGTGGCCTTAATTAGACCTCAAAAAAGAAACTAAGTTTGAGTCTTCAAAATCTTATTTCAATGATCGAAGAGAAGGGAAAGAAGCACTCCAAGATCACTATAGGTGGGCTAGCTTAATAGGTTAAGAAGATTGGAAGTGTGGTAGATGTTAGGGAATTGAAGGTGGATGTGAGTGAGAGTCAGACAGTCTAAAAGGAAGTGATTTCATCTTCCACCTGCTTAGTATCGCAAATATGACATGTTCTATCCTTCTAAGGACTCTTGGGAATAGACCACCACCCGGTCTCACTTCAAAGCTCATGAGAATCAGTTCTAATCCTATCGATGTTCATTTTTTTCTTAGTGTTGGTCATCACAAAGAGATAATTTTGATTATCAAGGGTGGGGTTGATCACCTCCTTATACTATCATAGCTTCCTTTTACCCTCCAAATCTTGATCCTCCCACATTTTGTCCTTAAACTTGGAGGTAATAGTACTTCTGATACTATGTTTTCTTCCCATACTGAGCTCCTCCTTAATTCCCCAATGATTAAGCCAAGACTGGGCATCCTTATTCCACCCGCACTTGCAATTTTGGGGAGCCTTTTGGATTCCATGTTTTAAAGCTTCTTCTTATACATCATATATCTAAACATAGCCATACTTTCAATGGGGGACAGACCAACTTCGATCAAGAGGATAGTATAGGGAGTATTTCCCTTGATCTTAAGGTTGTAGGTTATGAATTGCTTTTGAATCATCGCAATATTATTCCATGAATCTCCGGATATACTACAACCCCAAACTTCACATCCGTATAAGAAAATAGGGGTGATGAGAGTCTCAAAGAGGAACCTCTTTCTACTCCAATTGTAAATATCAGTCGACTTACAATTCTTTTCAAGCTCATAATAAGCTTTCCATCATCCAATAATCCTTTTCTCGATGCAATAATTCTAATTGAGTTGATGAGGAAATTCAATGCCCAAATATTTATAAGAATAAACCTGATCTAAGCACTGGTTATTATACACGCAACTACCCTGGGTGATCTTTTTGGATTTAATGATCATGAATTTAGTCTTATCAGTATTAACTATCATATCCATCTTGGAGCAGTAGACATGAAGAGTCTGAAGATGCTTGTCAAGTTCATCATGGCTTTTTACAAGAAGAACGATATCATCGACATAAAGGAGAGTAATGAGAACACCAACAAGCTCGATGCCCTTGCATCCCGTAGATTCCAGACACTCCTCCAGCTTATCGATGTATATGCCAAAAATGGTAGGGGATAGGGGAAACCCTTGCTTAACTTTGATATTACATTTAATGTCTTTAGATCACCTCTCGTTGGTCTTTATATTGGCAGTGACAGTCTCTTAGAGACAAATCACAAAAATCCTTAGCTCAGGAGGGACCATGATCTCTTTAAGCCTCTCCCAAAGCTTATCTTGAGGAATAGTGTTGAAATATGTTCTAAAGTCCACAAAACAACATATGAGATCGACTTTACTATTTTTCATTCCTCCGTAATCATTCTGAGAGTGACAAGATGGTCGATAGTTGAGTGATGTCTCCAAAAAGCATCTTGTCCTTTATCTCTTTTGCCCTGGCTCTCAAGCCAAAGGCTAAGCTTCTTTTCCAAAATGAGCCCATAAAGCTTGGCCAGGATGTGGCTAATCATAATGGTCATGTAGTTAGATAGAACACTTTTGTCCCCATTTTAAAGATAGGCATAATAAGGCTTTACGTCCAAAGATGAGGGAAGCCATGTGTTACAACCAAATTGAGAAGCTTGTGGAGATGAGGAATGAGGATAGTTATTCCCATTTAAAGGATCTCAGCTTTGTATCCTTCAATATCTTTAGATTTCCCATTAGTGATCTTATTAATACCAGACTCAATTGGAGTGATTAAGGTGGTGCCCATAATGTCCGGAGATTCATATAGCTTCTTAATATAGTAGTCCCAGTTTTCTAAGGGGATAAAATTATTATCTTTGGTCTTACGAACAAGCACATTCCGCCAAAATTTTAAGGGCGCGACTTTAGAATGGTGGAGAGGATAATCCTATATTTTATTATTATATGAACTTTTCTTCCTCTTGATGATATTTTTGTATATATTGATATTCCAAAGCTTAATGATTTCATTAGGAGCGTCTCTGATCGCTTTTCTGGAAATTTTACAATCTTTGTCATACCATGGATTGGAAGTTCTATTAGTTTGCTTAAATGAAGTCTCATTAGAGAACTTGTTAATGGTATTGGAAAGGATAGTAGTGAAATGGTAATAAATTTTATTGATGTTGTTATTATAAGTCATGGAGCATAAATCCATTTCTAAATCCCTTAAGAAGAGGTGAGCTTTACTTCTATCGAAGCGAAAGTGTCTTTTAGTGTCATTGGTCTCCTGCATGTGGGTGGTATGCATATCAATATTGAGGGATATAGATAGAGGTATGTGGTTAGGGTTAGGTTCAAATCCATTAAGCAGCTCAAAGTTGGTAATACGGTTAAGGATGAGGGTGTTGGAAATCACATAATCAACTATACTGCTACCTAGCCCATGGAAACAAGTCATCTGACCAGAGAGGGGCGACTTGTTAATACTATTACAAATGATTAGGTCCTATGAACTGAACAGTTTGAGGAGATAGGTGTCGAATAATTTCTCGATAACATATTCATATTCTCTTGAATTTATTAGCTAAGTTACTATCTTCATCAAGCCACAAGGGGTCCGGGTTAGATTTGTTACTTAACGTAACGGCTTGGTTATTATAAATTATAGCATTAAAGTCTCCAAGAAAAAGGATATTACCTTCATTCCTCGGGTTGAAGATGTCTTTTCCTAAAGTATTGAAAGGACCATTCTTATCCAGTTTGTCCTTATTATAGGAGGTAGAGTTGATAGGAGTGAAATAGAAGATGACAAGAAAGATCCTATTGGTGGTAGAATCACAGATTTCAATCCAAATGTATTGATTGAAGGGGTCGATTTTATGAAGTCGGATGTGAGAGGAAAAACGTTTCTTTTATAGCAGGCTATCCCACCAAAACCCCTACGAGATGATTTCTTATTCCAAATAGACCAAAGAGTGAAATCGTCAAGGCGAGGGACCCTAGATTCATCATGCTCCCAAATTTCAGCTAAGAGAATAAGGTCAATATCACTCGGGATCCAACTTAACATAGGACTTTTACACCATGGAAAGCCACGGAAGTTCCAAAAGAGGATCCGAAGTGATGAAAGTCCCTATTTATCACTCATGCTTGAGAATTTATCTCTAATAATAGCTTTCATATTCTTAATGATTTCCCATTTCCCTACCTTTCTTGCCTCCTTGACCTTTTGGATTTCTTTCCTAAGTTCAACTTGGTCCTCTGGAATGAGATCTTCATTTAGGCTTGGGGATTTCCTGCGTATATCCAATTTATGTTCATTACAACTTACCTTGACATGGATGAGTCTTTGTTTATGCTCAAGTATCTTTCTGACCTTTATTGCTTCTGTGAGATAAGTTGTTTCAATTTGATATTCTATTTTTAATTGTTCTTTAACTATTTCTAATGTGTTTTCATTGTTTTTTTCTTCTATACCCGCAATTATAATATTTAAGGCTCTTTTGTGGCGCTCATGGTCGAGTTAAAATAGTTTATTAATTTCCTCTTTGATGGGTTTAATATCTAAGTTATTTTATGTGTTATGTAGGGCTGAGTTATTATGTAGTTGTTCTTTTAGATTTGTAATCTCGCTTTTCAAGGTGTCATTTTCTTCATCCATTGCTTGTTTAATATGTTCTATTTCTTGAATTTTACCTTTCATTTATTGAAGTTCAATTTTGAGTGTGATTATTTTATTTTCTAATGATTTGTGATTGTTGTCAAGCATGGTAGTTAGTTCTAGTTTAAAATGGTTTTCTCTTTCTTCTCTTCCTCTTTCTAAATATTTAATGTCCACATAAAGAATCTATAAGGTAATTTTACTTGGTATGCCTTTGCTAGAGAGGGGCTTAGAAATATGAGGGAAAGTATTCATAGTGTAATGAAAAATACTTAACAAGAGGGGGGTAAGTGGGAACGTGTGCACCTATAAATTATAACCCATGCGAAGTTGTCACTGCACCTTAGAGGTTTTATTCTTGGGAGATAGAGATCTTGCTTCTTCTATGTATTGTGCTTCTTGAGCATCAAATCTCTCCAGGTCGGTGGAAATGTGAAAAATATAGTACGATGTATATTTCCTAGGGCACGTCCTTGGGGAGAGAACTCTGCTAATTTCAAATTTAATCCCACTTTGCTTTGTTCCTTCATCAGAGGATCGTACAAAATAGGGATCAAGGTATTGCATGCTTGAAATTAATCTGGCTTGGACCAACTAACGCGAACTCGAACCGTAGAGATCAAAACAAACTTATGCGAACAAACTCCAAATTCACAGCCCTAAGACGCCTTCTATCTAGAGAATTATTGCATTGTATCACTTGCATTTCAATTTGAAAAACAAGTTACCGAACACACGGTTTAAAGATCAACCAACCTCACTGAACCACCACATACCGATCAAATTGTTTATATATCAACCGTAGAACGCAGAGTTACCGACCATAGAGTTTAGATATCACCCAATTGACAACACAGTTATAATATCACCCGACCCACTGCAGAAGACTGCAGGGCACATTGTTTTATAAGTTACCAATCATAGAGTTATTATATAAGTCACCTAACCACACTGTTTTATAAATCACCCTACCGACCGCAAAAGACTACAAATCGTAGACAATGTATTTGATGCCCCTTCCACATGGAAAACAAACGGACTTTGCAGAAGACTGCAGACCACAAAGTTACCTTGCTGCTATATTTCACGATTTGTGTATGTCACCGCACTATTTATATATCGCAGACTCCGCAAAAGACCGTAGACCGCAGGCCACTAAGTTACCGATCGCAGAGTTATTATATAAGTCACCCGACCACAATGTTTTATAATAATTACTATAGTTATTAAAATTTTTATAATTTTAGTGATTTAATGTCAAGATATCATAAATTTTGGTGTGTCCGTAATGATTTTAGCTTAAATTATAATAATTTCTAGCGATTTATCTTAAATATGTTCCAAAAGTCATAAGTTGTATTTTTCATTGTTGTTTTAGTAGTTACATAGAAAGGTTGAGAAATAAATGCGACATTCATACTTTGTCAATATTAATTATTGGAATTGATAAGTTATCATTGTGACTTTGAAGCTTTACACACAAAAGCAATGTGATAAATTATTATTTACATGTTAAGGTTTTACCAAATAGAATGAACATAATAGGAAAAATAATTAACTTGAAAAAGAAATCAAGTTGTCACAAACTTAGTATCATATTCAATGGCATGGTTCTATTGGTGTTAGTGCTAGTTTAAGTACACATAACCCCCAAATGATTCAAGTACATTGTCATGTGTTGGACCAGGATTTACATTTATAATGTAATTATACAACCTCACTTTGAAGTTTGTGCATCATACTAAACCTATTGTATGGGCATGTGTGTATCAACCGATAATGATTTGTAATCAGAATGTACAAAACAATGTTTTTCATATTAACCAATTGTCAATATAATTTTAGGAGTAAAAAATAAGCCTAAATATGTATTCTATTCCAATGTACTGAGTTGGACACATGTTAATGGTTAAATGAGAAGGTCGTACTTGGATGTAACATTACTATGAATCACATAGATCAAGCAACATATACTCATATTGAGATCGAGAAATGACAATATTCAACTTGCATATACAATTCATGAAGTCGATTATTCAAAAGAAGGTCTGCAACCAACTGACCTAGCGGCAATTGTAATGATACAGATGCTATCAAGAACAAAGCCATAGTCATTAGTAGTAGGAGAAAATCTAGATATGGAGGGAGACGCAATAGGAAAGAAAACAACAACATAAACAAAGGCAACTAGTCACCCACCGACCTTAATTAACCTATCTTATGAGAGGTTGTTGTTCTTATTAGTGACTTACTTGACCGATTATTGTTTCTCCTAGCTTTTTAGTACTAATGATCATGTTGTGAATCCATGACCTTTTTGGACAAATTGGGTAGCAAGCCTTAAACAATATTTAATTTTCTACATCTACACAATCATAAAACCTTTGTAACCTTCCCTTGACCACTTTGTGTGTTATGAAGGAAATTTTGAATAGGTTTTTCCCATTGAGTTTTGGATGAATCAAGTTCTTACTAGTAATGGCTCAATTTATAGATAGAGAACCATATTCTAGGAAACTATTATGTTAGGATTGGAGAGAGAGAAATGGGTTGATATCGAGAGATTGAGGACTTAGATTTTATAGGTGATCAAGAGAACCAACTAAAAAATAGTTTATCTCCTTCCTAAACCCAATTAACCCATTTAAGAATAATATGTAAATAACATAATCGTAAAGCACATGAAATTTGACTAATGTGCAACTTAATAGTATAATCCAAAATTCATAAATTCAAATAAGGATTAACATCACATGAATGCATAATGAATTTTTGTGGGAGATTTTTATATTAATAATTCAAATATAAATACCTAAGAGTCAACTTTACTTACTAGCACGTTCATCTAAATTTGCGTTCCTCCAACCAAAGCCACTTATCAAACTCAACTTTTCCAAGGATATTAATATTTCTTTTTGTTGGTTTGACTCACGAGGGATTTGAACCTTGAATAACATGGTTTACATAATAGTTCATAACACGACAACCGCCAATTAAACTTCCCCCCATGGGCTCCATGGATCTTAATCTTACTAGGGAAGGGAAATTCAAAAAATATTTAAGCCTAATAGAAAATAAGATCAAACTTGTGAAACCAAGAGGTTCTATCCAAAGAGAGAATATGGTAATCAAGGATAGTAGATATCATGAAACTTCTATAGCAGATAGGATTGGCATGGTCTAGTTTAACATTTTTTCTCCAACCTATTATATGTATATGCTTGTTAAGTAGTTATAGTCATTGAGACTCAATATCTAACCTTTGTAATCTTCACTCACATTTTTTTCTTGTCAAGTTGTTTGTGATCCACTAGACTTGACCTGTAGCTTGATGAGTCGCGGCCCACCAACAACTAACTCGTCAAAGTCACCCGCGGATTGCACCTAGTCTGGACCACATCAGCCCTTAGCTGACTGGAGTTTTTAGCATGCCGCCTCCTCCTAGCATAGGGAACAACCACCCCCCATGAGATTTGATCATGAGTCGCCTTGCTGAGGAGGCCCATCCTCAAGCAGTTGTGCTAGTAAGACTTGACTAATCTTCACTAACAACTTTGTACTTTGTGCAAATTTTATTTTTAAAAACACTTTGAGAGCACTTATGAGTTTCTAACTAGTAACATGCGAGTTGCTCTTGTTTTTTCTTAATGCAACCCAATTGCACAATGTAAAGAAATTAGAAAATTCTTCAAATACGATATAATTTTGAAAGTAAATGTATAAAAATAATTTACCTCAATTAATGTATTAAGAATAATCAAATATAATTATAAGAGATGCCCTATAATACATAAAATAAAATAATAATTAATAATTAAAATATATAATAAAATCTTGAAAAATATAACAAATAAACCAAAATGATATCTAATAAACTTGAAAAAAAAACCTATGTGAAAAACTAAAATATTATAATTTTTTGGAAAACTAAAATATATTTTTATTTAAATATAAAAATAAATTACTTAATTTATCTTTTTAAACAAATTTTTTATTATAAATAATAAATCCTAAATATATGTATATTTTTTTCCTCGTATACGTAATAACTCGTTTAACTAAACATGAAAGGAATTTACATCATTAATGCCGTTATTTTAACCAAACATGAAAGCAATCTACATCATCAAGGACAAAGTTAGCCTAATGCTTAACGTGGTCTTAATTTAGATTAATGTTCTTACATGTACTTTGAATTATTCGTCCAAATTGAATGCATTTCTTTAAGTTACGATTACAGATTTTATTTCTTCATTCATAGGTTAGAATTGAATTTAGTAGTATTATATATTAATGCTAAGGTTTGGGTATATTTTTATTTTTATATTAATAAGTTCGCATGGTATATTTTTATTTTTATATTAATAAGGTCGCATAGTTAGTGTGTCATGTGATTTAGCTTAAATAAAATATTTGGATATCATGATGTGTTATAAAAATGTTTATGATCAAAATAAAATTGAAAAATGATTTATATGAATATTTATTTAATTTTTTTTATTAATTTTTTAAATATAATTAAGTATTTTATAGTAGGTAAAGGTTATATATAATTAAAGAGAATGATACCAAACAAATTTTTTAATTGTAACACCTTGATTTATTTCCTAATTATGGTTATTTTATTTTAAAACATTTGAATTATTAAATGAATATGACTATTCATTAGTAAAAGACTGAAACTTTATTTTTTGGAAAAAGAAAATAAATAATATAAGTGATTATTCTAAATTGTGACTTAATTGAATAGTAAATATGATTTCCAAGAAACATGGTAAAAAAGGTAAAGGCAATTCTTACAGTTACCTTCCCCATGGGAATAAATAGAAAATCCTGAGAAGGGGATGGGATTCTGCAGAAAAAGAAGAGATGGGTTGCAATAAGAGTATTGCAAATAGAGCAATCCAGAGCTGGTAGGAGCCAGTGGAGCTTTAAAAACTCAGAAAAGTATAAGTTGGACAACAGTCTTGAGGCTTAACTTGGAAATTCTTCCTACTACCTAAAGACCTGGTGAGAAGCACAGGGGGAGAAGAGGACGTGATTGCCTCCTCAAGGTTGGGAGGAAACATCAGTTAAGCGCATATAGGCTGGAGGTAAGTATTTACTTCTGTATGTAAGCCTATGTGAAAGTTGGAATGTAAGTATTGGATTTACTTAGAGTTAGAGTTATAATTTATGGAAATGGCAATATGGAGAAAACAAGTATTTAGATCTGCATGCATAATTGTGTAATAAATAAAAGAGGAGGAAACTATACCAAACCACCAGAACAATACTGTGAATCACGTATTAGTATTTTGTTTACTGTATGAATAGCAAGGGATGAAATAATTAATACTGTGGGCAAAAATATAGATACAGAAAAAGGAAATAATGTAGAGACAAATCAGAACATGTAAACCTAGAGCAGGAAAACATTTTTTCGAATTTAAAACCCTCTGTGATAAAAATTACATCATATACAAACTCAGGAGTTTAGGACAGAACCCCGGGGGTCAGGGTTGAGTCCAGGGTCTCCTGGTCATTATTCACAAGAATATACATAGGATTCACGTTACAATTTTTTTCGGAAGAGAAATAAGTAAAAGTATCTATAGAAAAGATAAATTTATGTACAGATAATGTTGCATATCTAAAAACACCTATAGATCACCATAGAAGTTCTAAAGAAAATACTCATAGTAGAAACTCAAGTTCTCTCTCTCCTTAATTAAAATGAGAAGAACACACAGTTTGTCGAAAAACAAGTACAGATCCATACTTAAATGTTGACTATGTGATTTAAAACCCAATATTGTAATTAAAGGAAAGTCGAGTGGCTTTAATACAATTACGTGTTTAATTCCGATAAATGATAAAATTAAACCTCAGAACAATTTACAAGAACCAAAATTTGACAAGAACTCATAAGAGACTCTGAAGGAGAGTTGCTCGAAGAACTTAAGCAAAATATTGGAACGTTGTCCTATGTAGACAGAGGAAGCCCTAAGCAGTTAGAGGACGTTGTCCTCAGAAAATGAGGCATGGAATAATGAACAAACTGAAAACTAACGAAAATAATCAAATCTGTAACCTGTAAATTGTTTTCCGGAACTTTGTAATGAGGGTAGATAGAGGCAAGGTTCCTTTCCTCGCTGCAGCCTGTCACACCATAACAAAATGAGTGAGATTTTGAGTTTAGGACCAAATATCTTACAATCATTATCAAAACAGAAAACTAAATCGAGCACTAGTAGCTAGGGGACAAGGTAACCCTGTTTTACCTTCATTAAAGCGCAAACTTCGATCTCAAAAGCTAAAGTTTAAGTTGAGTTTTTCTATCAACAAGCCGAGGAAAATCGGAAGGTAATGATTACCCAAGAACCGGAGAGTAACCGGAGATTTAAAAGAAAAACTGAAAAAATTGCCGATAAAATATTATGAGTAGACATGCAAACCATGAAACGAGTTTCAAATGTAAAATACGCCTGATAAATACTTTGAACAAGCCTAAAATCCTGAAGACCCATCACAAATAAGCTGTGACAGGGTAGCTTTGTCCTATGGTGAGCAGGAGCGATACCAGGCAAAGAAGTCTCAACGGAAAAATCAAATCCATAGACAACAAATAAAGCAGAGTAGTTAAACCATGAAGAAATTCTTAGCATTGTGAATTAACTCATGCTACCAGAATTTTCTGAGGTCGAAGCAAAGCATTACTTGCAAGCAGAATACGCATTGTTGCAGATCGGCGGGCCTCATCTCCTGCGACGATGAAATGAACTGAGCCAAGGTTCAGGGATAGGGGTAGTTACCCTAACTTCCATTGTCTACATATTGACCATCCATTTGCTAGGGTTTAATCCAATGGATTAGATCAATGACATGTGTTACCAACTATTTCCTTGACATTTTCCCAAACCATAAAAATATTATTACATTCCAAATCATATTAGGGTACAGGATGATTACGAGTTAACTATGATGAATGAGCAAGTCAATGTAAGTACATATGTAAATTAATTCCCCACCGAGAATGTTACAAATGACTATGCACAAGTACCTTTAATTTTAACGGTGGCAAGTTACATGGAACCAATAAATATATCATGGATGCTAACTTTAATGTACCTCATATATGCTATGTTGTATATTTATAAATTGTGGAATTATTGTGCATACAAATATTTAGTATGTATATGAGGAGTGGGTATTGTAACCCTTTTTATTTATTTGGATACTCCATAAGTGTTAAAATATGTGTTTAGAAGTGGTATGGTAATTTTTTTTTAATTTATATGTGTGTATGTGACAATTGGTATCAGAGCAAGGTTAAACGCTGGGCCAATTGGACCACCAAAGATGACTTTGGTGTTTCTTAACCTTTGCTTCATTGTAAAGAGTGATCAGTGACGAAAAAAATTGTTTAAAGGGTCTTAAATGAGGAGGGGATCCAGTCAACAAACACCCAGAATGACGGGGGAAGTTCCACCTCAGAATAATCCTGAGATTAATCCTGAAATGTGGGTTCAGGTAACTGTGGACCAACACCAACAAACCAACAAATTGTTGGAAGAGAAACAAAGAAAAACCACGAGGTTGTTGGAAAGAGTCCAACAAATCCAAGAAGAAATGATACGTGTTCGAGGTTATAATGAAAGAAGCCTGGATAATAAATATGAACAAGTATTTGTAGGTCTATGAATATAACAGTAAACTCAAAGCTCGTCTGGAAATTTATCAATTACGGAAGAAGGCTACATTATGGTGGGAAGAGGTGAAAAATGTGCATGGGATCGAGGATCAAAATGTGACCTGGGATGAATTTCAACAGTACTTTAACGATAAATATTTAACAAAACGATTCTATGATGAAAAATCCTGGGAATTTCATGATTTGAAGTTGGATCAATTATCTATGGATGAATTCATTACTAAGCTTACTTCACTATTAAGATATGTACCCTACTTAAGATATGAGAAAGAAAAGGTGCATCAATTCTTGAGTAGCCTGCCTGCTCACATGAAGGAATGGATATAATTTGTAAATCCAAAGACGATGGATGAAGCAATCAGGAAGGCAAGGATGTGCTATCAGTAGTTTAAGGCGAAGGGTGAACTTGGCAGGAACTGGCCAAATAAGAAAATACAGAAAAGTTCCTCAAACTTTAAAAATAGTAGAGTAGGAAATTACAAAAATGCGGTGAAGAATTCAACAAATAAGCAATTTGGGAAAAATCCGCAAAGGTCCAACTGGACAGCTGAAGAAAGGCCAAATGAGGCATCTAGTATACGAGACTTTGGTCAAACTCAGAAACCACCATTTCAATTATGGGGTTGTGGTGAGGCACGCTACTTTAAGAACTGCCCACATCGCGGAAGGAATGATGTAACAACTAATCTGCAAGAAGCATCCACAGTGGGGGATGTTGCTCGGAATATACCACGGATTAATGTTGTGTTGCAGGTAAAGCCATGATTTCTAACCCTACCTGATAAGTGGAAGGTAAGTTACAATCTCAAATTGTTTCTATTTTAGTGGATCCTGTACATGATTTAAGTTACATAAAACCTAGGAGTTGTTGAAAAATGTAATCTGCAAAGCCAAAAATTTAAAGACCCCTAGCTGGTACAATAAGCTATGGGAGAAAAAAGACGAGTTAATGCCAAAGTAACGAATTGTGTATTAGATATAGCATCCCAAAAAATAGCTGTAGAACTAAATATCCTTCCTTTGGACTCGTATGACATCTTATTGGGAATGGAATGGTTGGAAAGACACTGGTCCCTAGTATATTTTAAAGAGAAAATAATCCATTTCAAGGCTGAAAATGGAACTTGTCAAGAGTTACAAGGAATCAAGAAACCAATGCGACTGCGCCCCATTATTGCATGCCAGTTGCGTAAATGTATTAGAAAAGGCTGCCATCTATATGCAATTCAGGTGGGATTCTCAAACTCTAAAGACAAGACTTCACTGATGGAAAATATACCGGTTGTACAAGAATTCAAGGATGTATTTCCTGAAAATATACCAGGATTACCTCCGAGGCAAGATATTGATTTCACAATAGAATTAATTCCTACAACAGTGCATGTATCTAGAGCACCTTACAGAATGAGTGTACTCGAATTAACCGAAATAAAAATGTAGTTGTAGGACTTATTGGATAAAGGGTATATCAGGCCAAGTGTGTCTCCTTGGGGTGCATTTCTTGTGAAGAAGAAAGATAGA
>CM076576.1:729962514-730122640 GCA_034641835.2 Pinus albicaulis
CTCTCTGTGCCAAGTATGCAGCCTCTTTAGAAGATGAAGGGACTGTCATCTTCTTTTGAAGGAGGAGAGAAAAAAACTTTGTTGGAGAATCTCTTTTGAAGGAGAGAAAACAAAAACACTCTTTGCTGGAAAATATACTCAGTTTAAAAGAGCGAGCTCTTTTGCTAAAAGACCTTTGAATTTAAAGGACAAAAAATCTTGCTAAGGGCCCCGAATACCTTTTAATATATATATATATATATATATATATATATATATATATATATATATATATATATATATATATATATATATATATATATTTATTTGGATAAAAAAAAAAAATTATTATATATGTGGTTTGAAGCGACATGATATGAAGGAGATGGAGTAATGTGGTGGGGGGGGGGGGGGTATAATACAAAGTGGAGTTTGTATATAAAAGGAGTGGTATTGAACGATAATGGTGGTGTTGTATTAAAGATTGGACAACGTATTATATGAGCGCGTTTTGTATTAAGAGAGGGCGGTATTGTAAGCTGGTGGAGGGGCGGTGTTATGGATGAAGGGCGGTATTGAATAATGAATGGAGGGCAGAAGTGTTTGCAGGGAGGTGAAATGGAGGGGATGTATTATGAATGAAGGGTGATATTGAATAATGAATGGAGGGCGGAAGTGTTTGTAGGTGGGGCGTATTACAGGCTGGAGGACTATATTATATGACAGAGCTGACAAAACGTAACATGGAGTGAGTATTATACAGTGTAATTTTATATGAATGTGTTGATATATAATGGAGAGCCGACCGAGCGCTGAGAGGAAGCGTTGTGTAGTGATGTAGTGCAGTCAGTGTGGAGTTATTGGAGTCGAGGGCGTTTGAATATGACACAGCGTGGAGGGCGTAGTATATATGACAGGCGTAGTATATATGAGGGCGTTTGAATATGACACAGCGTGGAGGGCGTAGCGCTGTATTGTATATGAGCGCTGTATTACCTGCAGTGTGGAGGGGAGGTATTATAAGGGGATAGCAGACATCGTGTAATGGTTGTTATAAACAAGCAGGTTATTAAACGATGACAGTGGGAGCGGTTTTGTTAAACGATGACAGTGAATGTGAGGGAGATGTAAGGTGGGGTGGGTAGAATTTGTTGGTAGAGGAGAGGGATTAAGGCGTGAGGGAAGTGTGAGAGGGCGTGGGGAGGTAGAGGGTGTGCGCAGGTATGAATGGGAAGATAAGGAGAAGGGGAGGCCGAGAGGCCGTTACAAAAAAAACTGGAATGGGATCTTTGCAGGACTACAGAGGGGGCTGCAATTTGCAGTGTTTCAGGAACTGCAGGATTGCAGAATCTTCAGGAGCTACAAATGTCAGAACTGTGCAGAGATAATAAAAAAAATGCAGAATAACAGTATAGAAATAAGTAGGAGCAGCAAAAACTATTATTAAAAAGCGAGCCGAGCAAAAGGAGAGGGTTACACGAGCGAGGGGAAATACTTATTAGTGGGGGTGGCTCACAATGCCTGTCCGACCGAGAGGTAACTCCTCCAAATCGAGAATGTGTATTAGCTGAAGAATGCATATGTATTTATACATGGAGGTGAGGCTATTGGGATTCATCTCCCAATGACTCTTGGCCTTCCTTATTTCCTAATATTAAATAATATACAATATTACAAGTGCACACCCATCCCATAGGATTAGGTGTCAACATTCTTTGCCAAATGACTTGTGCCATGGGCCTAGTATTTTTTTGGATTATGTCATATCTGAAACCCCTATTCTAACCAAATAGTAACTTTTTACCTCTTAAATGGCCATGGCCTAACTTTGATCATATATCATCAACCTTAACTCTAAACTTTGTTATGCAAAAAAATCCCATGCAAGAGAATTGTGTGAATGGAAGGCACCTACTTTTCGATAAAATTCAAATTGATATTTTCTAAAAGGATTTAAATAGAGATTTACATCTCCTAACCTATAAGGATAATAGAAATTTTTTTTATCATAAATTTACTGTACAACCATATATACTTTCATGAACAAGTTCTCTATTGAAGTCTCATGTAAATGAAAAATGAAGCAATGAACCTTGCTATGATAATGATTGTAAAATTGCTAGAAAAGAAGGCCATCTAAGACATAATACTAGGATTTGTTTTCATGTGTGACTACCTTATAAGACTTTTCTAGTGCATGTTGTTTGGTTTGAGTAAGTGGTTTGGCCTTATGGGTGTTTGTACTAACCTGTTTTGGTTTATATACATTTATTCACCCTAGCTGAACCCAGTAACTGTCAGTCATGTCGAATTTATAGTTTTCCTCTTGAACAAGGTAGAATTTTATCTCTTGCTATAGGATAGATCTTGTCACTACCCAGGGCATGGAGCAAAAATATAATTATGAATTCTATACCTAGTCCTCTTGTAGTGATTTGGTTTCCCATTAGGCGCATTTGGTAGACAATTATGGATCTACATGATACTTTTAGTGATACATTCGAACTAGTCTGGTAGAGCTAAACCCGGACAGCTTCCCATCACCTCCCTGCCACACTTACATCCCTATTTTACCAATGAAGGATGTTAGTTCCTCTTTTCCCTCTGCATCTGAAGTTTCTGTTGATATGTCATCATTGCCACCATTAAACGTGGTAGGAGCTACACCTCAATTGACACCTCTCACATATTCTTGGGACATTTGACTGATATCTTATATGGATATTACAAATTTTCCTAGTGTTCCTATTCCTACTTCTTTATCTTCACCATCTATGGTAGTTAACTCTAGTTATCCTATAGGATCAATTATTTTTACTCCAAGTTTTTCCTAACCTACTATTCCTGTTCCTTAGAATTAGTATATGGGGGGACCTCACTGTTGTTCAAGGTGATCATCCTCCTATATCATATTTAGTCAAATTCATAATCCTTTCTTATCCTCCATTTTTCTTTCAAATTTGGAGAAGTTAACTAATGACCCCATTCATCATGATCCTTGGTGGCCACCCATACCTTCCAATTTGCTTTCCAATATCCCCAAATTTGAAGGGAATTCTAGAGAAAATCCATTAATGTGCATTACCACCTATCATCTGTGGTGGTCATAAAATTATTTCGTGGATGATTCCATTAAACTACGTCTGTTCTAATGCACCTTAACGGGAGATGATGCTAAATGTATATTGAATTAGACAAAGAATATTACATTAATTTTTCGTCGCTAGCTCAAACTCATTTAACTCATTTTTAGTTACCGATGGAGGTATGGCATCGGATTTTGATCTCTTTTCTAATTTAAAACAAGATTGAAGGCCATCTAAGACATAATACTAGGATTTGTTTTCATGTGTGACTACCTTCTAAGACTTTTATATTGCATGTTGTTTGGTTTGAGTAAGTGGTTTGGCATTATGGGTGTTTGTACTAACTCTGTTTTGGTTTATATACATTTATTCACCCTAGCTAAACCCGATACGCTTATCGGTCATGTCGAATTTATAGTTTTCCTCTTGAACAAGGTGGAGTTTTATCTCTTGCTCGGATAGATCTTGTCACTACCCAAGACTTAGACAAAAATATAATTATGGATTCTATACCTAGTCCTCCTTGTAGTGATTTGGTTTCCATCGAAACATTGGTGAACAATTATGGATCTCTTGTAAATCCACCTTTGAGTGATCCATTAGAACTATAGTTACTCGTGGCTAAACCCGGACAATACTACACCTACTTACACTTACATTACTATTTTACCAATGAAGGATGTTAGTTCCTCTTTGCCCTCTCGCATCTGAAGTTTACTGTTGATATGTCATCATAGCCACCATTAAACGTGGTAGGAGCTACACCTCAATTGACACCTCTCACATATTCTTGGGACATTTGATTGATATATTATATGGATATTACAAATTTTCCTAGTGTTCCTATGCCTACTTCTTTATCTTCACCATCTATGGTAGTTAACTCTAGTTATCCTATAGGATCAATTATTTTTACTCCAAGTTTTTCCTAACCTACTATTCCTATTCCTTAGAATTAGTATATGGGGGGACCTCACTATTGTTCAAGGTGATCATCCTCCTATATCATATTTAGTCAAATTCATAATCCTTTATTATCCTCTATTTTTCTTTCAAATTTGGAGAGGTTAACTAATGACCCCATTCATCATGATCCTTGGTGGCCACCCATACCTTCCAAGTTGCCTTCCAATATCCCCAAATTTGAAGGGAATTCTAGAGAAAATCCATTAATGTGCATTACCACCTATCATACGTGGTGGTCATAAAATTATTTCGTGGATGATTCCATTAAACTACGTCTATTCTAATGCACCTTAGCTCGGAGATGATGCTAAATGTATATTGAATTAGACAAAAAATATTACATTAATTTTTCGTCGTTAGCTCAAACTCCTTTAACTCATTTTTTAGTTACCGATGAGGTATGGCATCGATTTTGATCTCTTTTCTAATTTAAAACAAGATTGAAGGCCATCTAAGACATAATACTAGGATTTGTTTTCATGTGTGACTACCTTCTAAGACTTTTATATTGCATGTTGTTTGGTTTGAGTAAGTGGTTTGGCATTATGGGTGTTTGTACTAACTCTGTTTTGGTTTATATACATTTATTCACCCTAGCTGAAACCCGAGTATCATCGGTCATGTCGAATTTATAGTTTTCCTCTTGAACAAGGTGGAATTTTATCTCTTGCTCGGATAGATCTTGTCACTACCCAAGACTTAGACAAAAATATAATTATGGATTCTATACCTAGTCCTCCTTGTAGTGATTTGGTTTCCATCGAAACATTGGTGAACAATTATGGATCTCTTGTAAATCCACCTTTGATTGATCCATTAGAACTATAGTTACTGTGGCTAAACCTGGACAATACTACACCTACTTACACTTACATTACTATTTTACCAATGAAGGGATGTTAGTTCCTCTTTGCCCTCTCGCATCTGAAGTTTTACGTTGATATGTCATCATAGCCACCATTAAACGTGGTAGGAGCTACACCTCAATTGACACCTCTCACATATTCTTGGGACATTTGACTGATATATTATATGGATATTACAAATTTTCCTAGTGTTCCTATGCCTACTTCTTTATCTTCACCATCTATGGTAGTTAACTCTAGTTATCCTATAGGATCAATTATTTTTACTCCAAGTTTTTCCTAACCTACTATTCCTATTCCTTAGAATTAGTATATGGGGGGACCTCACTATTGTTCAAGGTGATCATCCCTCCTATATCATATTTAGTCAAATTCATAATCCTTTATTATCCTCTATTTTTCTTTCAAATTTGGAGAGGTTAACTAATGACCCCATTCATCATGATCCTTGGTGGCCACCCATACCTTCCAAGTTGCCTTCCAATATCCCCCAAATTTGAAAGGGAATTCTAGAGAAAATCCATTAATGTGCATTACCACCTATCATCTGTGGTGGTCATAAAATTATTTCGTGGATGATTCCATTAAACTACGTCTATTCTAATGCACCTTAAATCGGAGATGATGCTAAATGTATATTGAATTAGACAAAAAATATTACATTAATTTTTCGTCGTTAGCTCAAACTCCTTTAACTCATTTTTTAGTTACCGATGAGGTATGGCATCGATTTTGATCTCTTTTCTAATTTAAAACAAGATTGAAGGCCATCTAAGACATAATACTAGGATTTGTTTTCATGTGTGACTACCTTCTAAGACTTTTATATTGCATGTTGTTTGGTTTGAGTAAGTGGTTTGGCCTTATGGGTGTTTTTACTAACCTGTTTTGGTTTATATACATTTATTCACCCTAGTTGAACCAAGTATTTATAGGTCATGTCGAATTTATAGTTTTCCTCTTGAACAAGGTGGAATTTTATCTCTTTCTCGGATAGATCTCGTCACTACCCAAGACTTAGAACAAAAATATAATTATGGATTCTATACCTAGTCCTCCTTGTAGTGATTTGGTTTCCATCGAAACATTGGTGAACAATTAGGGCTCTCTTGTAAATCCACCTTTGATTGATCCATTAGAACTATAGTCACTGTGGCTTAAACCTAGACAATACTACACCTACTTACACTTACATTCCTATTTTACCAATGAAGGATGTTAGTTCCTCTTTGCCCTCTGCATCTAAATTTTCTGTTGATATGTCATCATTGCCACCATCAAACGTGGTAGGAGCTACACCTCAATTGACACCTCTCACATATTCTTGGGACATTTGACTGATATCTTATATGGATATTACAAATCTTCCTAGTGTTCCTATTCTACTTCTTTATCTTCACCATGTATGGTAGTTAACTCTAGTTATCCTATAGGATCAATTATTTTTTACTCCAAGTTTTTCCTAACCTACTATTCCTATTCCTTAGAATTAGTATATGGGGGGGACCTCATTGTTGTTCAAGGTGATCATCCTCCTATATCATATTTAGTAAAATTCATAATCCTTTCTTATCCTCCATTTTTCTTTCAAATTTGGAGAAGTTAACTAATGACCCCATTCATCATGATCCTTGGTGGCCACCCATACCTTCCAAGTTGCCTTCCAATATCCCCCAAATTTGAAGGGAATTCTAGAGAAAAATCCATTAATGTGCATTAACACCTATCATACTGTGGTGGTCATAAAATTATTAGTGGATGATTCCTTAAACTATGTATGTTCTAATGCACTTAAATGGAGATGATGCTAAATGTATATTGAATTAGACAAAAAAATATTACGTTAATTTTTACGTCGTTAGCTCAAACTCCTTTAACTCATTTTTTAATATCGATGAGGTGTGGCATCGATTTTGATCTCTTTTCTAATTTAAAACAAGATGATGCCATACTGATTTCTAATCACATCCATGATTTGGTGATGTCGCAAGAGGGTTAATACAAACCAAACTCCTCGATGATATCTTATGTAAATGGTTCATTCGATCATTATGTCCTTAGATAGTCAAGGACGTGTCCATGTTTAGGGGATGTTGTTGAGGGAACAAGCCATATTTTATTCTCAAAAACTTTATTTGATATATTCTTAAAAAACCAAGTACAAATTTTAGTAATCCTAGAATCATGCTTCACATAAGGTAAAATTGGGGAACTCATGACTTGTACTATAGATAAAAAAACATTTACACTTACCAAAAAAATATATGATAAAAATTGACAAACTACATAAGCTTAAGCTTAAGGGGATATAATCCTTCTTGCCTTCCATATAGATAATGAAAATGATTGTTCCAAGTCTCATGTTGCTTCTCATGGTATTTTATAAACCTTGATTGGAAAGAAAAATAGAAGGGCAGAAATGTAAGAAATATAAAACATAATGAAACACAACGTAAGAAATAGAGAATATAACGAAACACACACATACATATCTCTAGACAATCAACACAATTATTTTCCTAGGAAATCCTTATGGGAGACGAGCAACCCTAAAAAGTAATGATGCTCTAGACTCCTTTTTCCCTAGGAAATCCTTATGGGAGAAAAACAACACTAAAATGTAAACATGCTCTACTCTCTTTTCTGGTATGGAAAATATGTGAGTACAAAGAAAGAGGTAATCTCTCTAGAGTTAGCTAAGACTTTTAGCGTGTAAGGTTGCTATAAAAACTTAACTTCATACATTTTCTCTCTAACTTCACACTCCTAGTTGTATTTTCAACTATGGAACAAAATACAATAACACAAAATGGAACTCTTATTCCTCCTAGTGGCCAAGTATTTAACATAGCATGATAGCCAATTAGGTGTAAGATTTGACTCTGTCAACCATTAATGAGGTTTGTGGCTTTAGAACTTTTAGAGTCTTGTTAAAATTCCACATGTAGCTAGCTTGCCATGCATGAGTAATGGGGCTAAAATGTCATTCTCTCATACCATGACCTGGTCAACATGATAGGTCAACTTAATAAAGGCATAAATTTTGAATGAACTTCATTTGATGTTTTTCTTGCACCGTTGGATATATGTCTTTAAGTGTAGAATAATGGCCAATATTTCGGCACAAGGGATAATCGTTTGACCCACATAAATGTCATTTAATACCTAAAAATGACTCCAAAAGGTTTTAGACCCCAATTCTCCACCCACCATTAAAATGACCCTACAAGTTGATTCTTTCAGTTTTTTCACTCTATAAGAATCAAAATATAATATGAAAAATAATATAATTAAATCCAATCTTATAATATTATACAATCTTATAATATTTGAAACCTAAGGTCTTTCCCATACCAAAGTATGTTATTTAAAAACATGTTTTCTTGGTGATATGGGTGATTTAGAAATGATTGGGAGAGCGAAATTCCTCATTTAATATGTACAATATGTTTGGTTCATGCCACTAAGCCAAGAATTTTAAATTCAACTGTGTTTTAATATAACCAACTAAATCCTGCAAAAAAAGAATAAAACAATTTATGTTAGGGTTGTGGATTCAGGCATTGAAACAACACACCATGATATTTCAAATTTAAAAATGATGGTTTGAGTCCTAGGTAGCTTAGAATCCTATATTTTTTCAAAATAAGGATACACTCCCATTTGATTCTCATTATTAGGTTGTAATCATGAGGCTCTCGCTCAAGAGTGGACCTTCCCAAAATCTTGTGACGTCTTGTCACAAACAAAACCATCAAACGGAAAACACATCTTGCAAGAAACATAGCTCGCTAACATATCATTTTTCTCCTTCAAAGAAACAAAAATTCACATCATGTGAATATCTCCATGTACTCTTACATATTGGTGTACAAAACCATCAACCAAACAAAAGTCGATAAAACATGCCTTTTCAAACAACTGACTCTCAAGTCAAATAATAGAGCTCATGTACAAATTTCCTTCCTATATACTTTATCAACCTCTTCTAGTGATTCTTGAAAGGTGGATACTTAAATCCTTCCTAAAAATTTGAGCTCTAAAATGAGAAGACATATAAGGTCATTTTAAGTCATTCTTCTATCCAATTATAAAAACCAAGTGAATATTTCTACATATTGATTTCTGTCCCATAAACTGTACAATATATGTGGAGTTGCCTCGCCCTAAGCAAGATGTTTAACAAACATAATAATAGAGAAACAATTAGTGACGTCACCAAAAGATGTAGCCTCTTCAAGGTATCATATCCTCTCATCAAGGTCAAGAATCTATTCACCAAAAATGTCCTATGGAAATGATGGTGTAAGAAACAAAACTAGACAAAAACCTTCAGTGAGAACAACAAAATCTAAAACCTCTTCAAGGTCTTCAATATGCTCGTAAAGTTAAATTACATGTCTTGATCAAGTCCAACAACAAAGAAACATTCAGTGACAACACCAAAATCTACAACTTCTTCAACATCTTCTAAACCATCTTCAAAGTCAATATTTTGTGCATCAAATTCCTCGGCAAGGTCATCAATGGAGTCATCAAAACTACTATTTCAAACTTCAATGCCAAAAATAAGTCGAAAGAATTCAATTTCTCCTCCAAAACCTTCTTCTCTAAGCAAAGCTAGCATGATGTCATCGAGAAATTCAGTAATTCCATGAGGAAATTCTATCAAAGTTAAAACAAATCCTTTTCATCCATATTTAATGCTTACTTTTTCAGGTGGAACACCTCCAAATTTAAGGACCACAATGACATAAAATATGTAACTTTACCTAATAGGTGTAGACCTAGAACCCCCAAATTTGCGTGACATGTACAATTGAAGATCTTATATGGTAAGCAGTGTGAGAAGAGAGTCATGGTCACTGAGTTGAGCAAGAGAAATAGTTTGGTATGACAACATTACTTGTGATAGGTCTAGCTAGCAGGCTACCAAATTACATGGTAATGGCATTCAAAATGTGAAAATTTCCATTTCACTTGGAAATGAGATGGTAGAGAAAGGTATAGATGAAAGGAGATATCCATTTATTTGCATAATTTTTTCTAGCATGGACCTTAATGTCATAGCCTTCTTTTGCCTAAATGAATGCAAATTTCCTTTCCATTTCGCTTGCGACATTCATAATTCATGCTCATGGAACATGATTGTGTTGCAATTGTGATAACATTTGCTGTATGCAGAAGCTAATAAAAAATGATCGAAAATGACATTTTTGCTCTGTTTTTTTGAAGATTTAAGGAAAATTACACCAAGTAGCTTCCAACCTCATATGACCATCATGTTAAACTCATCTCAGGATATTGTCAAAGTAAGAGCCACTTAAGCAAGCAATCTAGTATACATGACTCCAATTTCAATTAGCAGCAATGACAGTTCTAAGTATGGTGCAAACATTGCTCTAGATCCTCAATGGGGCATGTTTGATGGCAATAATTTGGGGAGTGAGAGAGGGAGATGGTAGGAAAAACAAATCAAGGAATCCTTGGGAAATTGAAAAATATATAACTAATAAGGTGGAATACATTTGTAACCTAAGAGAGAAACCTGTGAGGAAATGGGTGAAGTTGGTATTACACACCCAATTGGACAACCTTGAGGAGAAAAAATTTCTCCCACTTTATTTGTTGGCATAACCTAGTAAGTGTTATTCACTAGCATGTATTTTGTAAAGGCCTTTCAACCTAGTTCCCATTCAATTCCATCCACCGGGTTGTAGAGGATTCCAAGCCTAATTTCATAAAAAGTAAGTTGGGGATGATCACATTGACTTGCTTGATGACATGTCTATGAAGATTAACTACCTTGAACTATTTTTTTGCGTAGGGAAAGAGACACATTCCCATGTCCGAGCATGAAAACGTTCTTTGATATTGTTAATGCCTCTAGTGTTTACTTCTACAAGTTCTATAGGCAGAGTCTGTAAAGGGCCAGGTAGCCTCTGGATCTCATCTTTTATGAAAGGTGACCTATCTAGTAAATGCCCCTACAGTCAATCTCTGGAATGGATCTAAATAGAAGTTATTCATTTTAATATCCGTAAAACACAAAAAATTTAAGGTAAACTATGTACATGTGTCATTTCTTCCACAAACTAAAGTGTATAAGTAGTAAATTTTATACCAAGTGTGCTCCCACCATGTAAAGCGCAATTTGGTGAACTTATCATTTTTATAATATCTTTTTCGATTAAATTTAGTTTCACACATGATCAATTATTTCTTTGAAAGTTGTGTTCTACATAATTTGTGTACACTAAATTACAAACTGATTTTTTGAAATCTATTTTGTGTAAATTTCGACCAATAGATATATATCATGGAGGATGAAAGACGAAGGTCAGTCAAATCCCATATGGAGGTTCAGGGATCGGAGGATGTTCACGGTATTTAAATATAATCTTAAATCTCCATACATGTGTGTACATATGGAATTGATTTTTTTATTAACTTTGTGAGTGAAATTAGTTGTTAATAAGTTTCATATTTTAATTTTTAGGAGGCAAGAGGAGAATGGTTTCTACTCCATCCATGGAGTGTGGCCAAGGTTCAACTGGTTGAGGTATGAGTGGTAGCAGGTTGCGGGAAGGGGGTGATATTTATTCCCCCGAAGGCCAATCAACGACTGCTGGTTCTCAATAGGGTCACTGTGGGCCTGGTTCTCAGCAGCGTCATTCTAGGTTTGGTTCCCAAGAGGGTCATGTTGGAGAAGATGTTAACCAACAACATCAAGGTTGCCATCAATTTCAATATTTTTTCATTAAATTTGTACAACTTTTTTTACACGTGTTTTTTCTAATATACGAAATTTTATATATATTGATGCAGAGGCCGAAAATGTTCGAGCTAGTGGTCAAAATAGACGCAGAGCAGCTCACTACATTCAAGAAGAATGTTGTCAACCCAGCACAACTTATCCGGCTGAGATTACTGATATACCATGGGAAACCAACATGGCGGAATGCACCTTACAAAGGTGTGAAAGCCTTCATGCAAAATTGCAAAGAGATCTCATGGCTTTGTCTCTACCTGCTGAGAGTAGACAAAGCCTTGAAATAGTTACACATTCATTGGGTGAAATGGTAAAGGTGTACAGAAATTTGGGGCTAATGACTGATTCGTTTGTAGAAATGATGAGAAAGAGAAAAGAAACAGTGATAGGTCCCGATAAATGGCAGGACATAAAACACAAAGTTACAAGAGCAGAGGCCAAGTCAATGTTTAATTATAAGGAAGGGCCAAAAATAAAAATGTTGAAGGTGCAGTATTTCAAGCACCCAGACAAAGCTGGTTATTTGTATGATCGACATCTTGTGACCTTTGGAAGGCTTCCATGGAACGATGAGGTTCCTGTTTATTTTGCACAAATGTTTTATGCATAATTTTTTTTGGGTATGAAACCCGACTACAATGACCTTCCTTCAGAATTTTTTGGCCCAGGGAGAGGTCGATTATATCAACGTAAGGGCGCTAAGCGAGATGTGGAGTTGCCTCGCCCTGAGCCGCCATTGGTGAGTCGACCGTTTCGAGTCGAAACCCTGCGATCAGAGATGGATGCGATTTCTCAAATAAGTCTAGAAGCAAGAGATGTTATGATCGACAATGTTCATAGCGGGTTGAGTGGAGTCGATATTTGTTTAAATCGACAAATAGCACGTGAAAATGCACGTGCCAATTTTGTTTATCGTACAGATGAGGAGATTTACAACATGAATGTTGAAGATCTCCGAACATATGCAATAAATTGTCGCAATGGTCCGCAAGACCTAATTTTTCATGAGGAAGAGGGCACCGGAACGGTATGTGTTAGTGACCTTAGGGTTTGAAATTATTTTTACATATACATGTGTACAATTTGTAATAAATACATGTGTATGTACATGTATACATTTATTTGTATGTGTATATTAATCTAACAAAAATGTATGATTATATGTTAAAACACCATTTGCAGTTCTCAGGCATGATGCGTGATGAAAATGTTAATATTACGTTCGGGACCTCCGATTCAAACGATGCAGATGGGTCTGACCATCATGATATGTTGGCACATGTATGTTAGTGTTTTTAAGTGACTCTAAAATAAATAATTGTTGCCACACATGTACATGTATGTATATATATAATTTGATAAAATGTTTTAACAGGTACCGATTCTGTCTGATGTTTTTGGGATGGCGGTACCTTCTTCTTCCTTAGGAGATATACCTTCTACTTCATTGGGAGATGTGCCACAAGTATGGACAATTTTTCACAAGTTTAAAATTTATGTTTAAAAGTTATATATATATATATATATCTACCTCAAAAAGTTCCATTAAAAATTGAGATATATATATATATATATATATAGAGAGAGAGAGAGAGAGAGAGAGAGAGAGAGAGAGATCTATATTTTGAGTTATTTAAATTTTTTTGAATTTAGGTTCCTATAGAAGATTTCTTTAATCCGGGGACTCTAGCGACGGAGATAGGAACATCCACAGCATTTGAAAAAGTTGTCTTTAGTTCCTTTTTTTAATATTATTGAAAATAAGTTTATATATGTACACGTGCATTTTCATTTGAAAGTTTTTAATTTATATAAATTATATATATATATATATATATATATATATTTAACTGTACATGTATATTGTACATTTTACCACTGCAGATGTTCGTATGGGAGAACCTGTTCATCAAATGGAGAGGGAACCTTACGAGGTATTGAATGATTTTTTTGTTATATTTTGTTTTTTACATGAAGTTCTAGATATATATATTCTCATTCATTTTTAAAACTTCAAATTTTAATGTTCAAGTACATGTGCATTGTGTATGTAGGTTTCCTATTCACAGGATAGGGCGCGGACTGAGACCCAGACGCTAGATCCTCCATTTGATGGACATCATCTACAGTAGATTTGATTTTAAAATTTAGATGGTTTTAAAATTTGTTAAACTTGATAGAGTTTGATACTCAAGTGAGATTTACAATTTTTGGACATATTTTATTACATTGTTATTATATAATTTGTTTTATTTAATTTTTGGATGGTTTTAGTACTTTTGGCATGTGAATGTGAAGTAATGTTGTCATTTGAACTACATATGGCATGTGATATTTAATGTTAAATGTTTTTGTTGGATAGTTGAATTATAATTGGCATGGCATGTGAAGTTTTTAAAACTCAAGTTTTGGATGGTTTCACTCTACATTTTGCACGTGATATTTAATGAACTTTAAATGTTTAATGTTTTAATGTTGCACAGTATATAATCAAAAGGGTTTTAAAACTTAAAGTTTTGGATGGTTTCAATCTACATTTTCACATGTGGTAAATTGAAATGTTACTTGTAACAAGACAATCCCCATTGATTTCATTGTATATGTTGATTTCTGATTTGATATAATTTCATGTATGATGGTACATTACTTGTAAAGTCATTGGATTAATAGTGTTCATTGATTTCAGTGTAAGCGCAAAAAATTATTGACAATGTAGAACAATTTTTGTGTTATAATAATTAAACCTAATAATATTGGAGAGAAAGAGAGACTTGAGGTATGGTGTTTACTACAAGAGTTCTAGCTAAATATTTAAATGGTTTATGATTTATGATTTTTACTTTCTTTTTAATATAATCGATACGGAAAGATGACAAAACTAATAAGGGTGACAATAAGAATAGAAGAAGAAAATAGTTTAAGATTGATCACAATAAATGCTATTTGTAATTGATTACATTTTAATTATTCACATTCTATCATTCAATATTATTACATTGTCACTTTGCATTCAAAAATTTTATTTGATCATTTTCCATTATTAAAGTTATTCTACAATATTTATCATCTCAACAAATTGAGGTAACTAAGAAAATTTAAAATTAAAATGACTTGATAAATCTCAAACATATTTAGTATATTTAAAATGGTTATATTAAAATTAGATGCATTTAAATATTATTGATAAAATTAATCATATGTTCCTCATATTATCGATAGTTTTTCCTTGGTTGCACATGACTGAAACCAACCTAGATCCATCTTAACTACGGATCTATCAAGCGCCGAGAGGGATCAAATCTCTCGAGGTGCAAACCTTTCCTCAAGTTTTGCACTCAAAAAAGAGGTTTGCACCTCTAGATATTTGATCCCTCTCGGCGCTTGATAGATCCATAGTTATGATGGATCTAGGAAAATAACTTTCTAAAAATAAATAAGGGAAAAGCAGCATAGGGAACAATTAGGAGTAGATTTAGGGCATAGGGAACAATTAGGAGTAAATTTAGGAACATGTGATAGTTGGGTGAGATAAAATCATATATATTTAATAAAATAATGGGAATTTGTAGGAGAGACAAATAGTGGATATGACATGTATTTTGGTGAATAATCAAATTTATGGAATTAAACAATTAATTATTTTTGTATGTGAAAACAAGATTCACACCTAATCCTCACCTAAAAGACTAAATCAAACACATTATTATTAAGGGGACGAGGAGCTTTCTAGGTTTTGAGCTCCCCATTGTTAGATGAGTGCGTAATGGCATTCCAAGTATTTTTGTGAGAACTTATGATATTGTGATATTCTAATTACGAAATAGTGATCTTGAGTACACGCTGGATAATGTAGTAGATAGGAACTTTTTGATAAGGGGAGATAAGGGATGTGACCAAATTCCTATCAGTGAAATTTTTTTTTTTCACCTTCCTATAATGCCATTGTAGCTTTGGGGGCCAAAGGTAAGAAGAGTACCTTGGAATTTCTTGGGTGAAAAACCAAGTGGGTCACCAACTTTGGTCTAGTGCATTGGAATTCGTTAAAGAATTGGTCATTGGAGCTGCTTCAAGCTAGGAGTGAGCATCGTCACCAACCTACATTAAATATTTTACACTCCCTAGGGTGAATGATACTTTAAATTGATTGACAGTCCAAGACTTTCGAACTTTTCCGAATGCCAAATGATCTTACAAAGCTAGTATTTATAATATCCTAGTAGGTCATTCGGTGACAACTTTTACCGAAAACTTGAAACAAAGAGAATATATCCTTGGCTAGGACATCATGTAAGATGTCCGCCATAAACAGTAAAATTGTACTTAAACGCTGAGATTCGGGCAAGTGGGGACAACCACTTGTTATCTCGTCCCTTGGAGGCTAGGCCATATGGGGACCGAATCTAACCTTACAAAATAAAGTGAAATAATTTGTACCATACGGTCGGAAAAAATATACAATAACAATTAATTTCATTCTAGAATATATATATCCAATACATATAATATTTTTCATCAATGCACATGTATAGAAAAACTACTTTCAGTGGATACTAGAGCACGTGCTTGTACCCAAACAATTTGTAACATTTGCAAACCACAAATAACATAAGCAACTCAATTTTTAGTTGAGTATTGGAAGTTCTAAAACATATTTAATCCAAAGATAATAAATTGTTGGACACTTCACTCAAAAAAATTCTAATGGAATTCCATCTTCAATAATCCGTTCATGATCGGATTTTGACATTTTCCATTTCTTAATTTTTGATTTTTTCTTTGATTGAACTTCTATCAACTTTATGCGTGCTGCACACACCAAGTGAATATATTGACAACTTATGGAACCAGGTTCATAGTCTTCAAAGTCAAAAAAGTCTCCACTTTGATGAGTTTGTCTGAAAAAATAACCTTTCAGTATAATAGACCCTCTGTCATACTGAAATCCGTGATCATTATAGTCTTGTAATAATTTCATTTTTCGTTCAGTGCAACGCATCAAATAATACTTCACATTTTCATCATTGTCAAGAGGTGCAATTACAGCAAAAACATCTCCTGCACAATAAAATAAAAATTTAACATTTAATTATGCATATTTAAATTTATTTCTAGATCTTTAAATCATTAGAAATTAATTCAAATGTTACCTTCTCTAACAAGATCAGAAACTCGATCACCATCGGATGATATTGTATTTTCCTCTGATTTCATTTCTTCAAACATTGCAACAGACATTTTGCCCTTTGTATTTAGCTCTGTATGTTTCCAATCGTTCACATACATTTTTTTTTCACAAACGTCATTGGATTTTGTGTTGTCTATGCAAACATCACAAAAACAAGAATATTTTCTTTTATCCAATGCAAACACATTTCTCGACAACTTTGTTTGAATTGAATGCAATTTTCGAGTCCCTTTTATTGTTTCAATGTCATTTCCAATTGATCTATCTACGTCTTCGATTCCAATATGCCATAAAAACCTTTATATGGAAAATTAGAAAAATAATTTGTAAATATGATATCAAAATACAATTAAAAATAATCATTGCATGATAAATGTACAATGTTTAAAATTAGATTTTCAATATAAATTAAATTGAATGTACCTTCGCACTTCTCTTGATGGGTTTTTCTCATGGCTTAGAGCAGCGATGCACCATTGAACAACTTCTTCAGCGTTCACAAATCAGCATGCAGAGTGGTTCATTTGATATCTTCGAAGTACTCGTTTTATGCATGCTCCCGCACCGTCATGTTCTCCTTTTCCATGGCCAGTCTCGAAGAAATTCCAACAATGTTTAATGCAGGTTTTCTTATGAAGACAACACAACCAAAAGAATGATCGTGCAGATTTGAATTGACCTGCACATCCGTCTGACCATATCCAATGTTAATTGAATGTTATTCCACGATTTTTCAATGAATCATAAATTCTTCCAAAACAATGTTGTACAAAACATGTATCATGTGTACGATCGTCACTGATATAAAAGTGATATTCTTTAATGATATGTCGATTTTCACTCATGCTTTCTATATGATCAACATTTTGTTCAGCATGTCTATATAGAATATGGACGAGCATGGAGACTTGGTCAGAATGATAGTATTCACTCTGAATTTCTTTTTGTGGAACAAATGTGTAGTTTTCTGCAAAATCAATCACTGACAAAATGGTCCCCGGTGGAAAAAATTCACGAGATTTTTTGAATTGCAAGTCTTGCCATCGAGCTCTATGGGAATGCTTGGTGTATTTGTAAATTTCTGCCTCAAACTTTCTCAAAAAGTCTATCAGAAAAATTTCTTCTTCTCGTAATTCGATTATTTTAACACTATTTGCACCTTGAATCGATGTACCGATATATTCATATCTCTTCCATTTCACTTTCATGTTGGAAAATGATTGATCATTTATATCAATACGATATTTTTTTTGAAATTTAGTCAAATTTCCACAATCATCGCATTTTTTACCACCAACACATTTGTTTTTGTAAAATAGTTCATCGCTTTCTCTTCACATAGAATTTGAGATATGAATTCATGGATAGTGGAAGGAGGAGGTGAATCCTTCCATAATGTTCTACCGAAATCAAGGAATGTGTCATAATATAACTCAAATTCCACATGATAACGACAACAACAAGTGTCGCGTACGGTGATAGGTTTTACATACCATGGTTTTTGTTGAACAAAAACATTGAGTGAAACATGAATTTGATGATTCTCTTCTTTGAACTTGTTGAATAACTCTATCTGAGTGGTTTCCAAGAGATGTTTTTCATGTTCTTCATATTGATTTTGTGCTATTCTTCTTTGCATCACATGTCTTGCAGTTGGTGAAACACGCGAATTGTTCTTCCAATATTCATATATTATTTTTTTAAAATTTTCTCCAAGTCTATCTTTGTATGCTTGCCTACAAATAGCTCTCCAACAAGCGAGTTCATCATTTACATCTATTTGCAGTCAAAATTTTCGATGTTTGTGCAGAGTTTTTCATGAGGTTCCCAGTGCTCGTGCCATAGATGTTATCAAACGATTTTCTTGAGTACTTGGTGAAACCATTGCCATTTGTATTCCTCTACGTACATTTGAAACATCTTTATCTCTAGATCTCTTAATTGACTTTATAGCACTACTCATATTTTTTATCACCTCTTCCTTCATTTTTTTATCTTTGGTTGATTTTTGAATACCCAATAGTGTCGTCGCTTCTTTTAATTTCCTTGATGATAGGATACCTTTCAACATTTGAGCCTGAACTGTCACTCGCTCATTTAAGAAATACTTTTCAAAAATGCGGTCGACACGATATCGTATAATATGGTCAGGTTTTTTATCTCCATATGTGTGAGTGTCAACATTTTCTAACATCTCATTATTGATAGTGATTTCATCTGTACATATTCGAAAAAATAGTACATATTCAGTAAATCACTAAATTAATAAATATGTCAATAAATATTAGGAAAATTTTAAATATATCAATAGATCATAATATATACATTTACATACCCGCTTCAATTTCTACTTGAGGTTGATTTTATTCTTCAATATTTTGAGGAGTATCTCTGTCTGTTTACATTAAACAAAATATTTTTCAAACTAGTTCATCAAATAAAAATTAAGCTTCACATTTTACATTAGGAAAATTTTAAATATATCAATAGATCAAAATATTTACATACCTGCTTCAATTTCTGATTGAGGTTGATTTTATTCTTCAATATTTTGAGGAATATCTTTGTCTGTTTACATTAAACAAAATATTTTTCAAACTAGTTCATCAAATAAAAATTAAGCTTCACATTTTACATTGGGAAAATTTTAAAAATATATCAATAGATCATAATATTTACATTTACATACCTGCTTCAATTTCTACTTGAGGTTGATTTTCTTCTTCGACATTTTGAGGAATATCTCTGTCTGTTTACATTAAACAAAATATTTTTCAAACTAGTTCATCAAATAAAAATTAAGCTTCACATTTTACATTGGGAAAATTTTAAATATATATCAATAGATCATAATATTTACATTTACATACATGCTTCAATTTCTGCTTGAGGTTGATTTTCCTCTTCAATATTTGAGAGAGCTTCTAACTTTCTTTTGCGAGATTGTCTAGTCTCTTCTCTACGTGTCTCAGGGTCTCTTTTTCGATCATATTTTCTCGCACAAGTTCTTCGATTTCCCATGATAATAGGGTATGAAGTTCAAAAAATTTCCTTCAAAAAATTGGAAAATAACTCAATTACAAAAAATATCACCAAAGATTTAATTTAAAAAAATTCAGTGTAAATTTTTTGCAAAAAATACATATTCCAATCCAAAACACTTACTTTTAAAAAATTCGAGAGAAAAATGTCTTATAAAAATGAAACGAAGCTCAGAAGATTTACTTCAACTCAAAACACGTACATACCTCCAAGAAATGTCTTTATATTTATTTAATATCACTATAATCATTAAGAATGTAGAATGATTCATTTTAGATATTAATATTAATTTTATTTTGGGAAATTTATTTTAATACTATTAAGAGAAAAGTAAATTCATATTTTAATTAAAAAAAAACTTTGAAATATTAATAATAATTGTTATTACTATAAATTATTAATAATTAATTTGTAAAACTTATTAATATAAAATATTAATAATTATTATTATTATTAACATTATAATCATTATTAATAATACTTTATAGATAAATATTAATAATGTAAAAATTTAATCGATTAATCAGAAATTATATATGAATAATATTATATTTATCTGAACAATCGGCTCTCTTAGTCTAATTAGGTTTCTCACTATTTATCTTGGGTTTGTTCTCCTTTCAAGCTCTTATTCACAATCTGTCCTGAAGATGGATCCCCATTGGGATTCGAAACGTCGGCCAAGTTTTGTTCATATCGTGGATAATCCAAATTGTGTTTCTTCAATTAACAACCACATAAGTCTGAAAAACATCATGAATATTTATGTTTATCTTCAGTAGAGTTGTATGACAGATTGATAGTTGGAATATTAAAGGCGTCTATCTTCTTTAAATATATTCCTTCCTGCACTAAATTGTCATTCCTGTACTTCAGCAATGTTCTTGCACCAAAACGTTGTGCCTATACTAGAATGAAGTTTATATGCTGGAAGTATATTCTGTACTTGTACAGAATATTTTAATCATCATGCAAGGGCTCTAAGTCTTGGGACTAGAGCACTCTGTTCATGTATTAGGATATCGATTCCTATTTCGGAACAGAGATTCATGCACCAAGTTTTCAGATTACTTTCAGAAAAGAATAAAAAGCGTGTTAACTAAGGAAATAATTTTCAAATGTGAACAAAGCTCTGAAAATAGCTTCCACAAGAAGAGAGATGCTTCAACCAAATTAATCTCAAAACAAGAATTAACTTTGAAAGTCAAGGCACAATTTTCTTCAAATAAGGAAATCTTTCATGTAATTAAAGAAATCATTTAATTATGACAACAAGCTTGTTCCTATGATGGCTATTCATATAGATCAGATCTTCCTTTTTAATCCTTTTAATTCAAAATGTTCACTTGATGATTTAATATGAAATTCAATCCTTTCCTTAAAACTATAAAGTGTAGGTACATATCCTTGTGTTAAAAAACGTTTATTCCGTATTCATCAAAGCACCATTAATTCTTAAGTTTAATCTCTTAATATTAAAAATAATTTTGTCTTGAAACAAACACTCACTTGCAAAAACACATCAAGATATTATGAAGGAAAAGAAACAAAAATACTTTGTTGTAATGAACTAAAAGAATCGACTTGCAGAATTGAAAATGCACTAGTACAAGAAACATGCTTATATGATTCTCACAGAAATAAACTAAGCTTCAAAAAGGAAAATTTACACAAGTTAAAATCACACTGAGTTAAGCATGCATGCCACAGATCCATCACACAACAACTGCAAATGAAATCGACCCTGTACTTGTGAAAGAATTGAAATAATTATTTAATTCATGCTTTGCTTTCAAACGAAATTAACACGCCTTTAACGAGAGGGAAAACGAGCTGGGTTGGTCGGGCCCTAGCCATGCAACTCATTTCCCTATTGAAGAAACCTTGAAACTCAGCCTTTCAACAACGCATCATCATAAAATTGAAACACAGAATTGAAACAACATAGTGCAATCCCTTTGTATTATATTTCAGATAAGTAGATGTACATTATGAGGTGTAATCCAGCCCAGAACAAGGGTGATACCAGCAAAATTACAGTAGCATTGCTAGCTACCTCCTATCTGAATTCTACAGTATATACAACCCTTTAGGCCTACAGCTGAAACAAAATTACAACAACGTTACAAAATAAGCCTTTCAACTGTTACGAGATACTAATCTAAGCATTTGGTTGGAGTCCTAATCTACAATATCTGCTAATTTTTCTCTCGCTCCGAGCCCAACTCGAGATGACTGATCCTTAACGAGATATCCATGTAGGTCGTGAGTTGTCACGAGAGTACAGGAACTACCATCTAGTGTAGGAATCCTACCTGCACTCGACCATTAACATTATGATTAATACGTTTGTCACCACGTACTTTAGGAAAGAAAATATTAGTTGCAAAGATAATATAAAGGTATAAAATCTATAAAATATATAATTAATTCCATGACAAGCCTTAAATATTAAAATACAAAGAGAGTGCAGGAATGAACACAATCCTTGGAATAGTGTAGGAATGAAAAGGTTCCGAGGTTAAAACAAAGGTTTTAGGTCATGTATTTGAAGTAGGAAAAGTGGGTAAAAATGAAGAAATTTAGCCTACAAACATCCTCCCATCCCTATGTTGTTGTGTGTCCTTACACAACCTTTACCTGTTGCACAAAACAAAACAAGGAAGCCTTTATTTAGTCCTGAACTTGTATGTTGATCCCTGCTTTCACTATCGTCACCTTCTTGCCTCAAGCCTTCTTGATTTTCTTGGCCACCTTTTTAAGACGCCTGTAGCACTTTGATGCTCGAAATTTCCATATCTTTACTTGTCGTTTATGCTCTTTCACTTCCTTTGCTAGCTTTGTAATTTTATATTTTTGCACAGTCCCCTACCCTTTCATGGTTTGTTTTAGTATCTCCAAACCATATATATGATGCTTGAGCTCTTCTATTTGATTGTTCAGGAGGAGGGTGGAGTTTTCTTCTCCCAATTCACCTGGTGCAGGAATTTTCTCGGCAGTTGATTTTAAATATGTGCTGGCATCATCATGGTCAAGATTACCCTGGCCACCAAGTTCCTGCATTTAGATATCATGAAGGGCTTCAGTACCATGAAATTCAGTGTCACCAAGGGTATCAGTACCCTGCACTTCCATATTACTAGAGGTTTCAGTACCTTGCACTTTAAAATTATTGAGGGTTTCAGTACCTTGCACTTCAAAATTACTGAGGATTCAGTACCCTCCACTTCAACGTCCATTTGAACCACTGCCGAATCTTTTCTTTCACTTGCACTGGGTGTCGGCACCATTTTCCTTTTATTCATATTTCCAAGGAAGACCAACAAGGGTGTTTCGTCTTCCTCCTCCACATAGCCTTCGTTGACCACTGTTTGGGATGTCACCTTAGCAAGGAGCAAAAGGTTGTTGTCACTTGGTGAAGTAGGTGGTGAATCGCTCAATTGTATTGGAGAGGTGGATTGAACCTGGCCCTCCCTTGAAGAGGCATTCGTCTTATTGGCCAAACTCAGGGTTGTACTTTTTGATAAGGAAGATGTTTCAACAACAAGCCTTTTCTTCTCTGCCTGCACCAAATTCTCTTTGCTATTAGTCTTGGTAGGGCGTATGGTTAGGGTTTCAGGCTTTCCCTTCCTTCTTGCACTCTTCTTCTTGGACGACTTCACTATGCCTCATTCTTGAAATCCCTTCAAAAATCCTTCCCATGCCATATTCCTAATCTCTAACTCCTTTTTAATTAAGATTGTGATCAAACCCTTTTGAACGCCTTTCGACATTTTATCCAAGATTCTTAGTAGATAATAGGGGAAATTGATAAGCTTACCCGACTCGAAATGTAGTAACAATCATATATTGTATAGAAAGGTCAGTGAATAACGACCCTCGCAAGTGAGGAATTTATGCAATATGTACAATAGGTCCTTCCATTTTCCTAGCATAGTGTTACACTGGAGTCCTTTCCTCCAGTCCAACTTTTCTTTCTGTCGACCACGAACCGACGCCATAGCTTCTTCTCAATATTTTCCTTTTTAAGCCACTTCTCTAATACTGCTGATAAGCCTGTGTCCTGCGATATGGAATCCTCCATGACTTCAAATTCTAGCAAACCCACCTTGGCTTGGCTCCCATCAAAAGTCTGAGCGAATGCATCAATTTTTTGTAGAAATGGGAGGAACCCAGATTCCTGAAATATTGCAAGTCTGTTTCCATACTCGACCATTTTCTCTACCTCCTTCACGGACCAAGGTTAGATCCTCACATGCGTCATTCTCCATTTGAGTTCACTTAATCTTTGTATAAAACCTTAGAAGGATGTCACAACAAGAATTTAGAGGCATTATCGAAATATTTTGTGATAGCTGAGCTATCCATCTGCCGCTATATCGACCACCTTCCAATAGTAACACTCCATCATTAAAATTACAACCTTGGGATGGATGCGATAAGGATTTGTTTGAGTACAATCAACAATGATTATTGGTGAAGGGCGGCGGTTAAGGTGGTGATTCAATGTAACATTCATGTGAGGTATGATATGAGGTAAGGTCATCATTAACATGTGATAATGTTTTTCAAAAAGGTAAGTATTCGATTTCAGGTGAATCTTACACATCCCACATTCACTTCATGATTTCACACAAGGTGTACACAGTACTCATTAAAAGATTAAGATTTCATAATCTAAATATATTTGTACTTAAAAGTTTTCTCTCCTAATTTAGTAAATAATAAAACAAAGTTTAACCATAATCAAAATTATTGAATGCCATGGTCTAAAGGTGGTGCAGTCATTCTGCTTGTACAAGACTTTCAGAAAAAAAAAAAATAAGATTTTCAACATACATTCTTGCACCAGGTATTCCTGCACTGTATCAAACATTTTTGCACTAAATAAAATTGTTCCTGGACTAGAAGATGTGTTTTTCGTATTGGGGAGTGCTCAACAATGTGGATTACTGCACTAAACATGCTTGCACTTGAACGATCCTGCACTGAACATACATTCCCACACCAGGGATATTTGTAGCATATCTGAAGAGAGAAAGGGAACCCAAAAAAAATTCTGATAGAATATAATTCATAGGTTGGATTTGAAAGATTTGTTGAATATACAAGGGAGGTCTTATTCGCCAGTCTTTGGTGTTAATGTATGCCTTTCAATCTGACTTGTGAGTTCACATTAGATCCTGCGATATGGTCCATGAGCGAGAAAAGAAGCGGGAAAGGAGGTAGATTTTTAGAATGGGAAGGAAGTTACGACAGGGAATTCAAGAGGGAAACCACCAAGAGGGACATATCGAAAAAGGGATTTGGGAAAAAAATTTAGGGGAAAAGAGGGAAATACGAAATTAGATAGGGAAAATTTCTTCTGAAGAAAGGGACGGTGAATCATAGGATTAAAAGAAAAAAAATAGAGGGAAATGTATGAAATGGGAATAGAGGAACGATATAATTTTACCTTGAAAAGTTGATTGAGTAGTGATGAATCCAAAATAAATGCAGCGGGAATTGAGCATTGCTTGTATACAAATTTCCGTGTCAACTATCCCAAACTTGGATAAGGGCTCAGTTCCTGTACTGGAAACATACTTCTTCTTGGTGACAATTAGCATATGTAAATATCAAGCAACATTCCCATTTTATTGAAATTTTATCATCCTGCCAGCATGCTGGTTTTTAGGTTGATCCTTTTGTGGTTATGTCAGTAAGCTGATTTTCACGACCATAGGAAATTTTTTTATCTTTTTATCTTTTTCTTTTTATTTTTAATTATTTTGATTTTTTCTCTTTTATTATTATTTTTTTCTTTTTAATTTCAGGAAAAGAAAGAATCAAGTTTACAATAGATTGGCACAACCACCTACCATCTCTTGTTTGGATTTCTGTTGTAGTTGCTGCATAAAATATTCCTTTGTGAAGGGCCGAAATTATACCTTAATTTTTTTTCCATTCACAAGGAATACTGAATCTCGCCTATTGATAGTTTTGATTTCTACCGCTTCATTTTAAAAAAAATTAACCACTTCATAAGGTCCCATCTGCGGGTGGAATTTTCCTTTGAAATGTTTAAATCTGGAATCATAAAGGAGTACCCAATCACCTAGTTAGAATTGATTTTTCTTGATAGACTTATCATGCCACTTCTTGCATTGTTGTTGAACCAATATATTTTGCTGATCCTGTTATGTAGTGTTTGAATTTATTAATAGAAAAAATAACTGCTAAAAAATCTTTCTTAGTGACAGTATAATTCAATTCAGTGAGCAACAAGTTTTTATTGATGAAGTAGATAATATAGGAATATTTGTTCTATTCTTGTCCTAAAGCTACGCCAATAGAAGTGTCTGAGGCATCATAGGAAATATGAAATGGATGGGACCAGTTAGGCCCTCTCAAGACTGGTGCCTATAATAATTTTTCATTTAATGTATCAAAATACTGTTGGCAAGTTGTGGACCAAGAAAACTCAATGTTCTTAGCTAATAATCAGAAAACGGGGGTAGCTATCCTAGAAAAGTTCTCAATGAATCTCCTGTAGTAGTCCGCATGTCCTAGGAATCCTCTCACTTCCCTTTGTGTTTTGGGTGCAGGAAGACACAAAATAACCTATATCTTAGCCAAGCCAACCTGGATAGCTTTGTCAGAAATGAGGTGGCCAAGAACTACTCCTTCTTTTTACATTAATCTACACTTTATGTCACTCAAGGAAATGTGTGCTTCCTGGCAGCGAGAAAGAACTTTTTCTAGATTTTGGAGCGCTTCAGGAAATGAATCACCAAATATCAAAAAGTCATCCATATAGATCTCTACAAACTCAAGATAAAAAAAATAGCCGACCCTTCCCTTTGAAAGGTGGCTAGGGCATTACACAACCCAAAGGGAAGCACACAGTATGCAAATGTCCCCCATGGGCATGTAAAAGTGGTTTTATCTTGATCTTTGGGTGTGATTTGTATCTGGTTGTAACCACTAAAGCCATCTAAAAAACAAAAGTACTTTTTACCAGCGAGGGTATCAAGCACCTGATCGATGAAAGGAAGGGGAAAGTAATCCTTGAGAGTGGCTTTGTTCACCTCTCTCTATTCAATGAAAATGCACCATATCCCATCTTTCTTTGGGAATAACACCAATAGAGAGACCCACTGGCTATTAGATATAGGATAAATAAAATCAACATCTAAATTTTTTTGTAATTCTTGCTTCACAACTTCTCTTAGAGTTGGGTTCATGCATCTCTGGGGTTGTCGGACAGGAAATTGAAATTCTCATTTATGTTAGAAGGGGATGGAACAAAGCTTGAATTAATTTCATATGGATCGGGACTAGGGGGAAGAGAATAATTATGTTCAAACCAATCTAGTGATTCTTCTTTCATAGGTTCATCTTTGACATTAAATTTTAAACAATTCAAATGAAATCGAATATTAAAATCTCTAACAGATTCTTTTTATTTTCGTAGATATTCAATTTCATCATATACCTGATCATAATTATAGCTGTCAAATCTACAAATGAAAATTGTAACAAATTGATCCCAGATGTGAATTGAGGCAAACGGAAGAGTTCTACACCAGTTTCTGGCTTCTGCCGAAAATGTGAGAATAAAAATTCTGCATAAGATGCCTTCATCAATTCCTTGAAAATCATAATTTGAAACATTTTGAATAAATTGAAGGACATGATTAAAAGTAGAAGAATTTATCTTACCATTGAATTTTACCAGAGACAAGAGTCTTACCACTTCAGGTGGAGTATTGGAAGATGCACGTCCATGGATACAACTCCAAATTGGAAGTTTAAGAGGAGCCATCGTGATTGAGTAAAATGTTAAAATTGAAAAGACTCCAACAGACAACAAGTTTCAGGCCCTCCTTCTAGCGCCAAAATGTTGAAGCCTCGAAAATCACTGCAGCAACATGGGGGATGACCACCCGGTCCGGACCTTAAAGTAGCTCCTTTTCCGTTTGGAATGGTGGTTCCGACTGGTTCAACTAGGTCTAGTTACCTTCTCTCAATCTCCAATGGCTTTAAAATATGACTTTCATTTACCAATGGAAAAGAGACATCAGATCATTCTTCTTGTTGATCAGGAAAGAAAGTGATCCTTAAGTTGATTTAGGGCTTAGCCAATCCACTACTAAAGTTTGCCTCTTTGGGAAGAGGACTTAAGAGAATGTAGAAATTATTCTAAATGCAAACTTATTCTAAGATACAAGCAAAATGAACTATCTTAATCCTATCTCAATTAGGCAGATATAGATCTAACCCAACCAAGAGCAGGCATTTAAAATATTGGGATTGAAATATGTCTTGTTTATAATGAATATCAAGTTAATGAAATAGTTCAATTAACTGACATTATGGATAGAAAAACACATCATATTGAAACCTTTTAACTGAAATAATCAATCAACAACACTCAGGAAGAAGTTCATAGAATGATCTTGATCATTTAATCAGTAACTTGAATTATTAAACAATAATATGCGGAAGAAGTTCACAACATATCACTATTTATTCATCCAATATTAAAAGACAGATTTATGAGTAAATAGTTACCCAGAAATCAGAATTCAGCCCATAAGAGCAGAGATAAATAACAACATAAAATAGAAACAAATTACCCATACCGACAAAAGTGCACAAATATGTAAGTAAATTGACACCATTCCTGTTATCATAAAATAAAACCAGCATTTAAAAACTTCAATAATCCCCAGATCTGAGATTCCACTCCTCCCACCTACAACTCTAAATCCCTATTACAAAAGTGCTTTTAGAATTCCAGAATTGTAGAAGAGAGCAGCCCCTATTACATTCTGCAATCTACTATTTATAATATTTGCAAAGGAATTCTTGAGAGGAAAGTTTGTTGAAGAGAAATTTGCCCAATCCAAATTTATTTGCTCAGAATTCCAATCTTTAATTGCTGGAGCATTCTTATTGATTGAGATCTTTTCTCCTTATCTCTTCTACTGTTTTCCTGCAAAAAGAAATCAAAATAAATTAAGATGCAACGAATAAAATCAAAATACCATTTCTGGCATTAAAACAAACTCGATCAAATTTAATTTAAATAAATAATTGAAAATAAAATATAAGCTCTCTATTGATGCCTGGGATGGTTTAATTGGCCAAGGATATTATTGACGAATAAATCTGCTATTAGAAGAGGCTTGGACAAATGAAAATGCAGAAAATAAATCAGAAAATTGATTTTGTTTTAGAAATTCGGAGCTTGATCTTCTACATGATTTTTGACCCAATTAATGACCAAATCTATTAGTGGAACCTCCTCAGAAATGTTCTCCTTGATTTTATCTTTCCAATGAGCCGTCTTAGGCCTCATTTGGCCAAATAAAACTCATTCTATGAGCTTCCAAAGTTGATGAGTCAAATTTGGTATAAATCTGGAAATTCTGTTATTGGGTTAAAAATCAGAATTTTAATTAAAAATCTAATCCTAAATTAGAATTCTAATTATCTAATAATTAATTCTAAATTAATTATTAACTAACTAATATATACAATTAATTCTAATTAATTTTCATCTAATTAGAAATTGATTAAGTTACAAAATTAAATTAATATACAAATGATTTGAAAAAGTTAATTTAAATATGATTAATATTATAATTCAAATTATATTATAATTATAATAAATATTATAATTATAATATAATTATTATAATATAAAAAATATAAAAATTAATTTACAAACCATTGGAATCAATCCAAACCTAAAACCCATAAAACAAACCATTGAAATCAATCCAAACCCAAAACCCATAAAACAAACCATTGAAATCAATCCAAACTCATTAATTCATCCACGCGAGATTATGGAGGGATATGGTGAGTGGAGTGTGAGGTGAGGGTGACGTGAGGGTGAGTGAGGTGGAGGTGCGGGAGGCATAAGGGGTGAAAAACTTTGTATTAAAATCTTTTAACACATCGCATTTGGCCTTATCGCATATCGCAAGAACCTTGGATCGGGGTTTTTCAAATGTGCATGTTATAAAAATTGCGACGGATCCAATATTGTGATATGCAATGTAAAATTTTTATTTTATTTTATATATATATATATATTTTTAATATTAAGTTTTAATTTTAATTAAATTAATTATATTTTATTATAATAATTAATTTAATTAATCTTAAAATTTAATGTTAAATATTAGTTTTTTATTTTGGTTTTATTTTAATGATGTTTAGTTTAGTTATGAAATTTTCTAAACTACAGCCACTCCGAAAATAAATAAAAAGAATAAAAATAGCATTTTTAACCCAGACTAGATAAATGATGGGACTTTAAAGGAGTACCATTTTTAAATCAGTTGACCAAATGAGGTATAACAAGCGTCAATGGGAAGTTTATAAAAAATCGATTTTAACAAAGCAATCGAAACAAGAATCCAAAGAAAATGAAAAATTAACAAAAGCGTAGGATAATCAACTAAAATGAAAATCTTAAAAGGTGTTTAGCCAAATTTTTTATAAAAAGAGTCCCCATTATTTGAAGTGAAGACATCAATAATGGGGGGTTGTGTTTTTACCACAACAAACTGCAGTTTTTCACTCCATCTTCTTGGGAACTTATTTTTTTTATGATATTGATACTACATATTCGGCAGCTATTCATATGATTGTAAATAAACAGTTTCTTTTTCTTTTTGTTTATTTTGACAAGTAAGTTATGCACCAAACTTACTACGGAAATAGGCAACATACTGTTTTTTTTTGTAATATCTCTGACTGTTCATGAAGTCGGTATTATACTTGCATCATACTTGACAACATACTTAGTAAAATGTAACATGTAATTTTTCTACTTAATGAAATATTACGAATTTTTCTTTTGTGAAAAAATAGATCCATATTCTCATCTAATTTAATACAAAACATAGGATGGTTTTTTCCCAGTTGAGTTCCCCAGGAAAAATATTGTGTTCATTATGATTGAATGGTTGCATTTTATTGCGTGTTTCTATTGTATGTTTTCCTTTCCACAAATTGAGTAGAAGAAATTTGTGTCTATTTTTTTCAGTCATAATTCATTAGAAAATCCAAATTTTGAGCTATTTCTACATGGTATCAGAGTTATTGAAGAATACATAGAAACCAGGTTCCATATCTTCTCTGAGAAAAATTTTGCTTTGCATATTTTTTTTATGTAGATCTTCTTTAGTGCAATAACTATGTATTTCAATGGATTGAGTCTTGAGTATGCATTGGAGAGCACCTCAAATTTTTGTGCTTGGAAAGACAAGATGGAAGTTGTCATGGATGACAATGGAGTATGGGAATACACACAAATTTATATTCCAAAACCAGTTGCATATGATGCGCAATAACTCACTCAGTAGAATAAAGACACAACGTAAGCCATGATGATTATTTTGTAGGGTGTTAGAGATCATGTGGTTTCAAAATTGCATCGAAAAGAGACTCATTTTGCAATGCGGAAAAATATCACAGATCTATTCTAGAGCAGTAGTGATGCCAGGAAATTGGCATTGAGAGACAAGCTCAAGAACATTCACATGGGTAAAATGAAATTGTTGTTCAAGACCTGTCCAAATTCACTTAGGTTCGAGATAAAATTGGAGAGGTAGTAGAAAATGTGTCATAATCTGAAATTGTGAGCTTAACACTCCTTGGACTTCCAAATTATTGACACAACTATCAATATTTAGTTAATGTAAGAGACTAGATACCATATTGGGAGATACTTTGGTCTCATTTGGTGTAGGAGGATATCAGAAGAAAAATTAGAGATGGTGTCACATCCAAATCTGAGGAGGAAGAAAACTTTGATATAGCAAGAAAAGGGAGGAAAGCCAAGGGAAAGAAGTCACAAGGCAAGGTAGAATCCATATAGAACCATGGAAAGAAGAAATATGTCAGTAAAATTAAATGTTTTCATTGCCATTAATATGGATATTATGCAATTGAGTGCACGCATAAGAAATCTGGGAATAATCATGTGGGAGCAACAGGAAGTGATGCTCTCACATCACAATTCGAGTTGGATTTCACCCTCATTTCATGTGTGGAAAGTATTGTATGAGGCAGTGTATGGTACATTTTGGTGCTTCATTTCATATGACAGGAAGTAAAGATTTCTTTAGTAGCATACAGGAGAAGGATCTACAATTACACATAGAACCTGGAGATGATGGAAGGTATAGTACCAAAGAGATTGGAATTGTCACCTTTAAGAGGGAGTTCGGCTCCCATCTTGACCTAAGGAATGTAATGTATGTACCTGGTTTGAAGAAAAAAATATTTTTTGTAGTTGTAATTGAAGACCATGGATATGATGTGGTGTTCAGTAAAGGGAAATCTTATCTGAAGCATGGTGCTACTGGACAAGTAAAGAAAATTTGAGTTTGGTTTAAAAATATCTAAAAGTTATAGGTGGATGCATGCGCTACATTGAGCATCAAATCAGAACATGTTTAGGGTCAAGATGTTGGAGATCTCTAGCATAGGCGCATGGGACACCTACACCATGGAGATTTGAAAATAATGTAGCGATCACCACTAGACTTCCAAAATGCACCCTTGATCAACTTGATGTTCGCAAGGGATGTACTCTTGGAAAATATTTAAAATCCTTCTACCAGGACTGAGATTGCAGAGCTGGAGCCATCTTGGAGAAACACTCATATGTGTGTGGAACATTTTATACAACCTCAGTGGAAATGCACAAGTATTATGTGATTTTTGTAGATAATTTTTCCCACAAATGTTGGATCTATTTAATGAAGAAGAAATATGAGGTTTATTCAATTTTTTTTTGAATTCAAAGCCTTCGTGGAAAATGAGATTGGAAAAAAAATTAAATCCCTAAGAAGTGATAATGGAGGAGAGTATGTGTCTAATGCCCTCAAAGAGTTATGTTCCAAGGAGAGTATTAGAAGGGAGTTGATTGCACCTCACAACCCACTGCAAAATGGTGTGGCAGAGAGGAAAAATAGAAGTATTGTAGGGGATACAAAAGCAATGTTGCATGATCATGGATTTCTGCTACACCTATGGGCATAAGCATGAAATACAGTTGTTTATTTGCAGAATAGGATCCCTCACAAAATTATTGGAATGAATACACTTGAAGAGGATTTATTTGGGAGGAAGCTAGATGTATCCCACTTTTATATTTTTGGATCCATGGTCTATTTTCATGTATCCAAAGATAGCAGGAAAAAGTTAGAGCCTACTATAGAGAAGGGTATCTTTGTAGGATACACAGAGACACCTCAGATTTAACGGGTGTACATGCCTTCACTCAGGATGATTATGATGAGGAGAGATGTCAAATTTGATGAACAGAAGGACTTGAGAAGCTCTATAGAGCAAGAGTTGAGTATTTCACCAAAGGAGGAGCTTCTAGATCCAAAGGAGGAGAACTAGTCATATCCACAAGATATTGTGGAGCAGCCACATGTGGAGGAGGAAAGAGTAGCTAGAGTGGAGGCACCCACTCAAATAGAGCCTTCGAGAGAAGGGAGGAAGAGAACTAGGGAGGTAGACATATTGGTGCAGGATGCTCAGGAGAATGTTGGAGCTCCTATCTCCTTGCGTAGATAGAGGAGATCACCAAACATATATACCAGATATATGGCACTCATGATAGAACTGATTGATTTTGGGCCTTCTTCGTTTGATGAGGCAATTTCCCAGCAGGTGTGGCTATATTCCATTATGGAGGATTATTACTACATCATGAAGAATGATTCATGGGAGGTTGTGCCTAGACCTGGGGAAAAATTTTTATTGGCTCTAGGTGGGTGTATAAGGTGAAACATGCAAATGATGGAAGTTTTGAGAAGTACAACTCCATATTTGTGGCCAAAGGCTTCTCACAGATAGAGGTAGTTTATTATGAGGATACATTTTCCCCTGTGGCAATATATTATTCTAGTCGGACCATACTAGCATTGGAAGCACAGATGGGGTAGAAGATCCACCAAATGGATGTTAAGATTGTCTTCCTCAATGGAGTGGTTGAGGAAGATATATACATAGAGAAACCTAAGTAATTTGAGACATTTGACAGGGAGATACGTTGTGTAGACTCATGAGAGCCCTTTATGGTCTCAAGCAGACACCTTGTGCTTGGTACACACACATAGATTCCTATCTTAGTGGACTAGGCTTCACTAAGAGTGAAGAAGATGCCAATCTCTACTACATTTTGGTATATGGAAATATTATTATCTTAGCTTGCATGTAGATTATTTAATACTGACAGGATATGAGATTTTTATCCATTCTTTCAAGGAGGACCTTGCAAGATAGTTTGAGATGAAGGATATGGGCTTGATGCACTACTTACTTGGTTTGGAGGTGTGGCAGAGAGATGGAGATATATTTGTTGGACCCGGGAAGTACACCTTTGATATCCTTCAGAGATTCCATATGTAGTATTGTAAGCACATGGGCACTCCTTTAGCTATTAACTAGAGGAAAGAGGATGATTCTACATGAGAGGTAGTAGATGGCACTATCTACAAATAATTAGTGGGGTCGTTGATGTACTTGGTAAACATAAGGCCCAATATTTGTTTTGCAACTAATAAGCTTAGTCAATTTATGGTGGAGCCTTCCAACATTCTCTAGAACCCAGCAAAACATGTTCTCGGATATTTGTAGCACTCAGCTCAATAGAGGCCGAGTATATGATTGCTAGTCAAGCAGCATGCGAGGCTATTTGGATGAGAAAGATCCAGGTTGGTCTCTTCAGTCAAGGGATGGAGCCTAAATTGATATACTATGATAATTAGAGTTGTATCAAAATCTCTGAGAATACGGTGTTTCATGATAGGTCTAATCAGATAGACATTCCTACAGAGGAGGATCATCATGTTACAGTACATTCCTACAGAGGAGCAGGATGCAGAATTTTGACAAAGGCTTTGTCGAGAGTCAAGTTCAAGTTCCATAGGAGTGGGATTGGGGTGGTAAAGAACCCTTTTCTTACTAAGAGGGAGTGTTAAATTGTACTAAGAAAAGGCTTCATTTGAATTGTACCTTAGTCATGGAGAAATTAAAATTTCCACATCAGAGGATGACTTGAATTGGAGTTAGCAGGAGTGAAATGGCCAAATCACTTAGTTAAATCATTCAATTCAAGTTTTTAGGCTAGAAGTAGAGTTTTGCAAGAATTGATTGCTAAAATATAGCAATCTAGTGGAGTTATTATTAGTTAAACTCGGTTATATGAGCTCTAGTCTAAAATAGAGTCAGTAGGAGTTCACTTGAGTTGTATTAATTGTTGTAAACTCACTGATCTCTTATTTAACTAATCAATTTACTAAAAATATTCCTATTCATGCATGGAATTCAAATTTCCTAGTTGAGGTGAAAAGGCGCACTGTAATTATCAATTGTATACTATTTGAGTGTACAGGTTTTGCATTGGAGCAGGTGATCAATTCCTTCAAGATTTGTGCAAGGAAATAGGAGGAAGGTCGAGGCTTATTTTTTATAAGTGTTGGTCAGATCAGGTTGGAGAGCAGGAGATTAATATTGCAGTGCGGGTGGAGCTTCAAGGATTGAATCAATCATTGTAATAGCTCCATATTCACATTTGATTTAATACAAAACAAAGGAGGTTTTTTTCCCAATTGGGTTCCCAGGAAAAATACTATGTTCATTGTGATTGAATGGTTGCATGTTATTGCATGTGCTTCTATCGTATGCTTTCCTTTTTGTAGATTGGGAAGAACAAATATGTTTATTGTTTTCAATCTGAATTTATGAGCAGCTGCGAATTTCGAGCTATTTCTACACTAATCCCTTTCCATTGGATAAGAAGTTGGGGACAATTAGGGTATGTATGGATTTCCATGATCTGAACAAATTTTATCCAAAATATAATTTTCCGATACCCTTAATTAACCATATCATTTAGTAATGTGTAGGAATTGAGATTTTATCATTTATGGATGGATTTTTTTGGTTATAACCAAATCAAAATTGGACTCAAGGACCAACATAAAATGTTATTCATTTGTCCTTGGGGCATGTTTGCACATAAAAAATGGTCTTTTGGACTCAAAAATAATGGTGCTACCTTCTAGCAAGCCATGTCATATGCTTTTCACGATATCAGACACATTTGGAGGTGTACCTAGATGATTTAATTTTTTACTCTTGAAAGTGAGTTGTTCATCCAACACACCTCCATTTGATTTTCGATCAATGTTTTCATTATAAAATCCAATTGAATCCAATCACTTATGGGTAGCTACTAGGTTTTTTCATATCCAACAAAGGGATGATGGTTGATCCTTTCAAGGTGGAGGCAATAGTGTAGTTTCCTCCGAAACACAACATTGTGACAACTTCAAAGTTTGCAAGAAAAAGTGAACTTCTTGTGGTTTTTTATTGTGAATTACACTGAGATTACAAATTATTTATACACATTCCAAAGTAAGGGGTACCATTTTTTTTGGATAATTTTTCTTAGATATCATTTGATGTAATGAAAAAGGATTTGATTTATTCCCTTCTATTTATTCCCTCAAATTGTAGTACTAGATATTTCCTTTTGTACCTCACACAACATAATGTAATATAGGTTTGGTTTTGGTTTAGGAATATGAAGAGCTTAAAGAGCACGTTATCTATTACCTAATTCATGGTCTAATAGGTCATGAACTTAAATACATGCACACTCAGAAGCTAGATTTAGTAGTAACTAACTTTGTTTAAAGACTTCATAGTTACATTCTATTGAAGAAAACCAGTATGGTTGTTGATGCCAATCCCTTTTTGTTTTTCCTGAATAGCCTGTGGTTTCGGGGGGATTTAATAATTGGATTGTAATCTGCCAAGAATTTGATCTCAAATTCACATCGATGAAGTCAAAAAAATATTTACTCTTCACATAATTTATTTTGGAGTTAACAAGGGAAAATGAGAAAAATTATGAAGACTCATTGCCTAATGAACACGTGTTTCTCATTTCTTCCATTAATCCTTATCATGGGGGAATCCTTGTATATCTTCAAAATTTGAAGTTTCCTTCTTCTTTTTCAAGGGAAAATCAACAGTGTGTTCATCACTTAGCAAAAATTAATCTCATTATCATGACACTTTGTATTGTTACAGGCATTACAAAGCATTTTGTCACCGTCCCTACATTCCCCATCCCGAATACTGGAGGAATATTAGAGTGACCCTTGTGTACTGTCACACAACATGATGAATTTCATTTCATCCCTTAACATGTCAGGAACACAATCTATGTTGACCATTCCTGAAGTTGACCCTTTAAAACAAATACTTTTTGGTTGGCACGGTTTTGTAGTTATGGCCTCACGTCGATGGCCATATTTACACTAGGACTCGTGCCATGGTCGCTTTGTCTCTAAAGAGGGCCCACGCCGAGCTACTTTTGGAAGGTTTTTTAATATGGAAATGAAGCTTCTAAGATGTAACAGCTTTATTAGGAGTCATGGATGTTTGTTCAACTGGATGAGGTTGATTTTCTCCCTTTGGCCTTCTAGTTCCTACAAAAATGCAACTTCCCAAAGGGATAGACCTTTCCTCCACCATATGTGGATCCCAAAGCTCATCCTCCACTCCTATAAATCCCTCTTCATTCCATTGAATTATCTAGCTAGAGATAGCTAGAATATACCAAGAGTTGATAGCAGAGAATAGTCCATTGTTGTGAGAGAGAGTTTGAACCTTTCGCCTCTTTGAGCTGAATTGACGAACAAATGTTTTGAGACGTGCCCGACTAAACCTGTCAAAGGAGGTCTATAGTGTCAAGGTGAAGATTGTAAACTCCCTTTTTGTATGTTAATATGACATGACTGGTTTATAGTTCCATCTTTATCTATGTTAGTATTCAAAGTTTCTGACTCTCCTTGACTAGTTAGATAGTTGTAAATGAATATCTATACTTGTATGATGTTAGTGTTTGTTTTATCTTTGTGCAGGTGTGTAAATTTCACTACCAATGGAACACAAGGCTTGAAGGACAAATATCAAGGGATCGTTGAAACATACTACATCAAGAGCGTTGGATTGAGGTAGGACATCTATTCCAATCCACATTTCGTTTATAAACTAGGAATTTAGAAACCAACGTGATCCCTTGTTGCTAGACCCACCCTAGTGCTAGAGGGATTGCCTCTGTCCGTAGAGGGGATTTTCCTTCGCAACAAGTTCGCAAATCCATTGGGGATTTCAACGACTGTTGTCTCTTATTTTTCATTTTGAATTTTTTATTCTCTATCCAACTTTGGCCGTTTGTCATTTCTCTGCTATTTTTTGGCTTGTTTGACTGCTTCTGGCCATTTCTCCTTTTCCTAGAGTGATAAGTCTGGTTTTGCTCAACCAATCCTTTATTTTTTCCTTCCTTTTCTAGCTTAGCGTTGTTTTTTCTCTGACAGTCGCGCCCATCAGCACGAGTTGTCTTTGACACAGGAGATATTTTGTCTGTTTGATGTTGGATATTGTTGAACAATCGCATTGATTCCTGTAGGGTTGGATTTTTGGCTTTCCCACTGAGTTTCCAGTGTGTCTTGTCCTTTAGATTGATTTTTCCCTCTTGGATTGATCCATCTGGTTTTTGTTTTTTTGACTTGGCTATCTCATTCGCTTCAGTTTGTGTTTTCTCTAATTTGAACAGTGTTACTTATCCATCCTAGGGTTTCTAGGTGTTCAAACCATTCATTTGGTCACGTGTTCATTAGGTGTCTGATCCTTTTATGAGTCAATTTAGTCATTCATTGTATAACCTTTTGTGTGGTTTCTTGGTATTTTCAATTGATTATATGTGTAGTAGGGTTGTCAAGCTTTCATTCCATGTCTGTTTGATTCTCCTTCCATCGCCCAAGGCATAGATCACGTCACTCGTTGAATCAGCTTTAAAGTACTTTATTTTCTGTATGGAAATGCATGCCTAGTTTTGAGTGCATGTTTACATTCGCTTAGAATTGGTCTCTTCATGTTTTTACGATCTCATTTGAAGCTACTCAAAGCTAGTATTTGTCTTTTAGTGTGGCATTACATTGTTTCTCATCACTTATACAAAGAACAAAAAATTTACCTTCTTCCTTCTCATTTGAAAATGAAAATTACTCTTTTTCATTATTAGTTTCTCTTTCTCATTGAAAAGTGAAGACAAAAGAAAAGTTTTCATTTTCTACTTTGGCTTTGTTATTAGCATAGAAAAAATTTTCATTCTTGCATTTGTTTGATTGCTGCTTTGTTGTGAACCTCTATCCTTCACTTAGCTAGCTTTTCATCGAAATGAAATGGTATTATTTCTCTCATATAGTTGTGCATTGGAGATTTGAGATAACATTTGGTAAGGCCTTGAAACTGAAACATAATTTCAAGATAAACCATAAAATCGACTCAATCAACCTAAGGAAGCATTGGAATTTAATGCTCACATTTAGAGGTCTAGGCTAGTGACGTGTTTCGACATCATAAAACCTATAAATTTTCGTTCGTAAAGATCTTACATCAGACAGCGCTAGCACGGACTTGTGCTCCATGTACCGTCGCATATATAAAGGGTGGCCCCTATAGGTTGCAATCATTTATCCATAGGAAGTTGATTATGCCGCCTTGTAAGCATGATACACCAAACACAGCATTCGGGGATATTAGTTGTTATACGTCAAGTCCTTGGTCATTTCTCTTTCATTTGATCACCAAGGTGTATATTGCAGTTTACGATTACCTAGTAACACTTTATGCCTAAACTACCCTAAGTAGTCATTTTTTATCTTTATTGACTCCTTAAATTTGAAAATATCATCGAGAACTTGCCCTTTCGAGCTTGTTCAACCTGAAAGTGACTAGTGTCACCTTTTGTCCTTTTCTCGACTCTTAAAATATGAAAAGGAAGCGTCTTGTTTCAGTGTTATAAAATTGACTGCCCATGAAATATTCTTGGTTAAAGTTATATTCCTTAGTGATTATTTAGGGTTGATTCTAATGGCGATGTTTCCATAGTTCACTAACCAAGGAATCCCCTCAGATGGGAATCCTAGTCCTTTTCCTTCATTTTGAAATGTTGGTGCCCCATATGGCAACGTTTTCCCTCCCAGGATTAACCATTGGTCTTCTTGTTTGGTAATTTTTTACCCTTGTGGTTTCGAACATCCAAGCTGTCTCTCAACTAGATTCTCCTTCGCCTGAACCACGCCAACCCCATGTGGATCCTAAGGTTGACCCCTCACCTTCTTCGCCTATTTCTTCACCTCGTTCTCCCTCTTCGCGTGGTGGAATTCCATATTCTAGTAACCAGGTGACTAATAAGAAGAATAAGAAGTCGAAGAAGAAGAAGGAAAATAAGCTAGGGGAAAAACAACAAATATTGCTACCCATGCAGCTAATATTGAGAAACCTCTCATTGCGTCTCATAGAGTCAAATTCCCTTGCAAGCTATGTGAGGGTAACCACCTTCTTCGTAATTTCCCTGGTATTACCAAGGCGCTAGAAGTGTGGTCTGTTAGTTCGATTCGTCCTTCATCATCCACCTCTAGACATCATGCTGATGATGAGTCTTTAGCCAGAGATAATGAGACTCATAAGAAACAGGGTAAGATCAAATTTCCCTATAGTTTGTATGAAGGGAACCGTCCCATTCACCTCTTTCCTTATATGGATGAAGCTTCTAAAGTGTTTGATACCCTTTTGGCTTCTGAGTCTTGTCTTCCCATTGGTTACTGGAAGTTTTCCTCGAGTCCTCTACTAGTTGATCAAGTCATTGATCGGGATTCATCCCCGGTCAATGCCACTCTCTCTGAAAGCCAATCCCCCGAGTCCATTTTCGACCAATCATTGGTTGAGAAAAATGTCGACCCGATTCCATCTACAATTCATTAGGTATTTTACATTGAGAGTGGGTCTCATCCCAGTCAGGTTCTTTTTGTTTCCTCTGATACCCTGGGATTGGAGGGTGATCCTCCCATTTCCGTGATCCACGAGGGTGATCCTCCAACTTTCGTCGCCACAGTCCCAGAAAGTGATCCTTCTTCTCTCGTTCTTAGAGTTCAGAAGGATGGTCTTTCCACTCCCGTAACACAAGGGATAATCCTCTCATTCCTATGGCACCCCCTCCATGTATTTTGGTTGCTTCCTTTGATTGGACTCGATTCACGGGATATCGACTTCCTCCTTACGTGACCTTTAAGATCACTGTACAGGCATGCAATATGTCCATGCCAGGCACGATTATAGATGAAGGTGCCTAGGTTAGTATTCTGTCCTCCACTACCTGCAAAGCTTTGGGTTCTCTGCATCTTGTGCCTGTTACTCAGTATTTGTTGGCTTTTAACAGAGGGACAATTCAACCATTAGGGATCCTTACAAAGTTGCCTATTACTTTGGGAGGGAAAACCATCTATATAGATGTGATAGTGGTCCAAGGCCCCTTAGAATTTAACTTACTCTTGGGGCACGACTATACTTATGTAATGGGATCGCTTGTCTCTTCCCTCTTTCGTGTGATTTGTTTTCCACATGAAGGTCGAATCGTGACCATTGATCAACTTTCATTATTTGGTCCTGATGTGACATCTGGCCTACTATCATCCCTTCCCGGTCCTCACCTATCGGTGGCATCTTCTCGCCACAGGCTAATTATGTGGCCACTTGTTCATTTCCCTGATCCAGTGATAGTACCGTCGCATACCATCTATTGGTGACATTCGATTTCCATTTCCGATATGTTGTTCTACCATCATATGAGAACCTCTTGGAAGCTATGATTCTTTATTTGTCTTGATCAAGGTTGTTGGAGCACGATTCATTTTCTTGTGTCAAGCTCCTTAAAAAATGAAACAAGCTCGTTGGAGCATAGTTCATTCTCTTGTGTCAAGCTCCTTAAAAAATGAAACAAGCTCTTTGGAGCAGAGTTTGTTTTCTTGTGTCAAGTTCCTTAAAACATGAAACAAGGTGTCATGAGGATAGTTATTTTACTGTATCAACCTCATTAAAAAAATCAATCAGGTCATGAGGATAGTTCTTTTACTATTTCAACCTTGTTAAAAAAATGAATCAAGTCATGAGTATAGTTGTTTTACTGTGTCAACCTCGTTAAAAAATGAAACAAGTTCCCTTTTCAATTTGAGTCTTTGTTTAGATCTAGTAAAATCCCAGTCGAGTCTTTCCCTTTATCTCGTAATTGAACCTTCTTTCCATCCATAAGTTAGTAACTAACGAGCTCTCTCAAGTGAATGCACTGAATCTTACGGGGCATGTACCTCGAACTGAGTCGCCAGGCTAGGGGCATGCAAACCTTTTCAAGCGTAGTTTATCTTTGTTTCAAGCTTGTGTAAAAATGAAACCAATTCCAAGCATAGTTTTCCATGTTTTCAAGCTTGTGTAAAAATGAAACCATTATTATTTTTACCTCTCATGATTGCCTTGTTATTAGCTTGTTTTTCCAGATCAACCTTGGATTTCTCATTCCATTGTTGCCATCTGCTCGGCTAATCGTACACCTTCACTTGATTTTTTCACCGATTCCTGAGGAACCACTGCTATGAGTGGCCTTATTAGCCAACCTCTTGACTTCTGTTATGTTTTGAGTAGTTCCACCATCACCGAAACTAGTAGCTACCCTTAATGCCACTCATTCCTCCAGGAGAAGTCAACTTTCAACTCTTTTCTGACTCTCAAAAATTGAAAATATTGCCAAGAATATTTTCATTTTGATCTCACTAAAAGCTATGAAACTTCATATGCCCAGTACACTTTTACCCCTTTTTCGGGCTAGGACAGATTATTTATGAAAAAGGAATACCTTAGTCGCATATGGCTAAGAGGTTCTCTCGGATATTGTTTTCTACCTTTTCGGATCTAAGGGATGACCTACGAAAAGGTACCTTCTGGAGTTTTCTTTTTTTCTCTTTTCAAACTCTATAAACACGAAAATATGTTGAGTTTTCCCTTTATCAGACTCGTTAAAACTAAAGGACACTAGAAGCTGTCACCATGACATTACCGATTTCCTCCTTCCCAGGGCTCGTAAAATGTACTAGGATGGATTTTTCCAAAGGAAAAACTTACATGACAAGCATATGTTATCCCCTTCAAACTTGTTTCCAAAAATAATTGGGGTACTCACCAGAAATGGTGCGGGAAAATGGAACTAGTTCTCAGTTGTGTCAGCAGAATGTCACTCTTGAACATGACACTTGTTTGCAGTTCGTGTCGGGTTGGGGACATCCCACATTCGTCATTTTGCCTCCATTGTTTTAGTTTATCCATTTTGACCTCTCATCTGCTCTTTGCCTTGTCATCATGACCTCAGATCCCTTGATGTCAAATATTTCCAAATTATGGATTCGTGTCGCCAATATGATCAAGAGAAGTCCCGTCTATAGTTTTCAACCCTTGATCCTCTGTTCAGTGTTCATTCACTATCATCTTATTCTTCTGTCTCATGTCGATGATGTGGGAAACATTATGGCCCTCCTTCGACTGGCCACTTCCTGTCAACTTCAACTCATTATCCAAGAAATTGATCTAGAGACTCCCTTCTAGTACCTTAGAGCTTGCATGCCTCAATGGCAATTTCTTCATATTCGACGACAAGTTATCATCATTGGCCTTCGATTGGGTGATTTCGTGGATGTTCGACTCCAATTCATTGTTCACATTACATGGACTGTACTAGCAGTACCTTGAGAACCATTGTCATAATTGGTGGTTTCTCTCGCGCCTATTCACAGCTTCCATCATCGGCTGGTAATCAGGTGACTTTATTGCATGTTTAACTTCTGCTCATTCATTCACATGCCTAAAATTGTACTTGTTCAGGTCGGGACGGAGCGCAAAACCCTAGGTTTTGTCTTATGAAATCTAGGCTGTGGGACGATTTGGTTTATCATGACTGTATGCATGAATATTCTGATTGGATGGTTGCAACCATACCTGAGTCTATTTGATGATCCTTCTCACTAGATGGTTGTGTTTCCCGAATTGGTTTTCCACCTTAAAATCTTGGTGTTCATGTGTATTTCTTAAGTGTGTTGATTTATTATGTTCTTACTGCACATTCTTCCTACTTACTAAACATCTGATGAATGAATGATGCATTGATCTAAGTCAATAATTATCTACATAATAAGATCTCTGGACATATGCAAGTTTTTTTAAAGATAGTTGTGTGTATACACTAGTTGGGTTCATTAAAGTCGCGTATAGAAATCAGTAAAGAAAAAGTAAAAACTTTCAGTGAGTTATAAATACTGATTCACCCCCCCCCCCCCCCCTCTCAGTATTTTTCCCAACAAATGGAATTAGAGCAAGTCCTTCTGAAGAAGCTTAATCGCTAGAAGGAAGATCAGCTAAGATGAGAAATCAAGATGGGACTGGATCTATTAGGCCTCCTCTCTTCAATGGAAACAATTTAATCTTCTAGAAGACAAGGACAAGATCCTATCTTCAGTCTCTTGGAGTAGATGTATGGGCTATAGTTGAAGGAGGTTATCAATATCCAGCTTCAGTTCCAATAGATCCAGCAGTAATAAAGAACTATGAAACCAATGCAAAGGCGGTCAATGCATTATTGGGAAGTTTGACCGAACCTGAATTTGTCAGAGTCATGCAGTTGAATACAACAAAGGAGATATGGGACAAAATCATTCTGAGCTATGAAGGTGATGCCAAGGTAAAAAGTGCTAAACTCCAAACCCTCAGAATTCAATACGAAAAACTCAGAATGCATAATGAGGAAAGCATTGCTAGTTTCTTTTACATCTAGATGATATTGTAAATCATATGAGAAATCTGGGTGTAACTATATCTGACACTACTCTGGTAGAAAAGGTTTTAAGATCTCTAACTCCCAAATTTAGGTCAAAAGTGTCCGCTATTGAAGAGAAATAGGATCTACAAACTCTTATTGTTGTTAAACTTCATGGGATTATGACTGCTTGTGAAATGAGAAAAGGAGGTCCATCTGAAGTCAACGAAGTTGTCTTCAGAGTTGCTGCAAAAGGAAAGGAGGTAGAAGAACAAGAAGGATCAAGGTATGTTTTAGAAGAAGATGAGATAAATTTTGTAAAGAAGCTACAACTTGGCACTAGAAGGTTCAGAGGTAAGCTTCCCTTTAAATGTTTTTCTTGTGGAATAATTGGTCATTATGCTGCTAAATGTCCCCGTAAAGATAGTCATGAAAAGGGGAAGGAAGTGGATAGAGGAAATAAGAAACAATTTATCAATATAAAAAACTATTATACTCATGAAGATATTGAAGAAGGAGAATCTAATCAAGATATTAGACTACTCATGGCTTTTGAAAAGGACTCTAGTGATACTTTTATGGACGCTTTAGAAGAAAATGATTTTCTTGAAGAAATAACTCATCTCAAAATATGTTTGGAAGAAAACAAAATTTCCATAGATACTGTTGGCAATATGATGCAATGTGTTGTCCTTGATGGAAACCTACTTGATGAAGTTGTTCTTGATGGAAACTGACTTGATGAGTTGTCTTTGATAGCAACCTATTTGTTAATGATGTAAATCTGATGTATCTACATAGCAGTTCAGAAGTAACAAAGAAAGAAATTCCAGTATGTGCCAGAGTAATGATGAATAAGATATGTCACAAAGCATACACGGGTTTGTAAAGGCAAAGTAGCGTATGTATGCGTAAAAGTACGTACCAAGTAGCGTATGCCTATTTGCGCTCTAATTTTATAAAACCAGGGGACATGAACATGGTATTGACCCACAGTATTGAGGGTTGGATTATCTATTTGATCCCATCCAGGAATACTATCAGCGGTTAAGTGGTTTTGACTGATGGTATTGATAAAGGCCAAAACTATATAAGGAGAAGAGGATCATAGTGCAAGGTGTGCATTTTTGAGGAATAAATCTCTTTGAGAGATATCTACATGGTTGAACTCTGTTAGATCTAAATTTATGATGCACCCATGGATATGATGAAGGTTCAAGATCTCTAGATCTAGAAATGATGAATCTCTAGGTTGATCTGCAAAAGAAATGATGAAGAACTGGCGCAAGTCTACTGATGATAATGAAGAAATATGGGTAAGTTTATAGATCTGGTATATTCTGCAAAGTCTACCATTTACAGATCTATATGCTAGTTTGTCTTGGTAAAAGCGCGTGTATACGCGGGTTCTCTTAATAAAAGGCGCGTATGGAAGTTAGGGTTTCTGAAGCTTATTTATAGATAATACTTCTGTGATTTTTGTTTTCTCTCTGCTATCGGTCAATGAAGTCTTCTTGAAGTTCTGGGTTGATTGAATATGATGTATGCTGCTGATATGATAATGAACAAATCTAATCAATGATTGAGAAAACATGATGAGGGAAGAATGATTGTCTAAACAATTCTACATGGTTGATAGATTGTCTGAACAGAAATCTGATTTCAGATCTGAACATGAGTCTGAACAAATTTTGAAAGAAAGCATACACAGAGGAATACGCTAGTTGGTAAAAGGAAAAGCGTGTGTATACGCAGAATCTATAAAGAAAAGTCGCGTATTAATTCAGAATATAAAATTGAGTATGCACTGAAGCATACGCAGGTTGGTGTGCAGAAAAGAGCGTATGTATGCGGGTTCAGTAAATAAAAATAGCTTATGGTATCTGAATTAATGGTTGTTCAAGGTTGAATGTGTATCTGATTACTTACGCTTAAGTCTGGGTTATTTCTGATATTCTGGTTACAGTGGTATTGCTGTTCTGATTGAAGTTTGGGTAAAGTATGGTTGTTGATGTTAAGGGGTTGTATTGAAGTTGTTTTGATCCAGTATGAAAATTGATGAAACGTGGTCTGTAGTGGATCTGAGGGTTGAATCCTTCAGTATGAAAGTGGAAGCTTTCTGCCAATAGAAGCTGGTGCTAAAATCAGGGGGTCGAAGCTCCCTTCCAGGAGAGGCTAGTAAACGAGATCAGGGGGTTGCAGCTCCCTTCCAGTTACAGCTGGAAAACGAGAGAAGGTTGATGCCTTCTGCAGGTAGAAGCCTGCGTACTGGTATGATTCTGCATCAGTACAATGTTGTAAAAAGTTGTCTATATAATAAATATTGAAGACAGAGACGACAGCAGCGGTTGTTTTCTCCCAAATTGGGTTTCCACCTTAAATATTGGTGTTCATGTGTGTGATTATTTACACTGTTGATTACTGCTCATAAATTCTGATTATCTAGCCTAATACATAACTGATAAATCTGTTTAAAAATACTACTTCTGAGAAATTTTATAAATCTGAAAGGTAAATCAGTATACGCTAGTTTCCTTCTGTATTTCCGCGTGCATATGCTAGTTCAGTTCATAAAAACCGTGTATGGAAATCTGCTCAAAGAAAAGGTTAAATTTATTTTATAAACTCTAAATATTGATTCACCCCCCCCCTCTCAGTATTTTTTCCCAACAATTGGTATCAGAGCAGGTTCTTCTGAAAAAGCTTAGCCGCTAGAAGGAAGATCAAACAAGATGAGAAATCAAGATGGAACAGCATCTATCAGGCCTACGCTCTTCAACGGAAACAATTTAATCTTCTGGAAAGCAAGGATGAGATCCTATCTTTATTCTCTGGGAGCATATGTATGGGCTATTGTTGAAGGAGGATATCAATATCCAGCCGCAGTACCAACAGATCCAACGGCAAGAAAGAATTATGAAACAAATGCAAAGGTGGTCAATGCTCTATTGGGAAGTCTAACTAAATCAAAATTTGTCAAATTCATGCAGCTGGATACAGCAAAGGCAATATGGGACAAAATCATTCTAATTTATGAAGGTGATGCAAAGGTAAGAAGTGCTAAACTCCAAACTCTCATAATTCAATATGAAAATCTAAAAATGCATAATGAGGAGAGCATTGCTAGTTTCTTTTTATGTCTTGATGATATTATAAATCGCATGAGAAATCTGGGAGAAACAATAACCGACTCTACTTTGGTTGAGAAAGTTTTAAGATCACTAACGTCAAAATTTGAGTCAAGATTTTCTGCTCTTGAAGAAAAGAAGGATCTTCAAAATCTTACTATTGTGAAACTTCATGGCATACTAACTGCATGTGAAATGAGAAGAGGAGGACCATCTGAAGTCAAAGAAGTCATCTTTAGAGCTTCTACAAAAGGGAAAGAAGTACAAGAGACAGAAGGATTAGGGTATATCTCAGAAGAAGATGAGGTAAATTTTGTAAAGAAACTCCAACTTGGCACATGACGGTTCAGAGGTAAGCTTCCTTTCAAATGTTTTGCTTGTGGAAGAGTTGGTCATTATGCTGCTAAGTGTCCTTACAAAGAAACACATGAAAAAGGGAAGGAAGTAGCAAGAAGGAATAAGAATCGGTTTAGCACTAGAAAAAGTTACTATACTCATGAAGACAGTGATGGGTTATCAGACAGTGAGGAAGAATGTGAACAAGATCTTAGACTTCTCATGGCATTTGAAAAAGAGTCTAGAGAAGAAAAAGATACTTTTATGGATGCTTTAGAGGACAATGATTTTCTTGATGAAATCAATCAACTCAAAATATGCTTAGAAGAAAGTAAAATATCCATAGAAACTCTGAAAAATCAGCTCGAAGAAAAGGAGAAACACAATGAGAAATTAGAATGTGAAATAGTAAGTCTAAGAAAAGAAATTGAGAAAGTAAAGACTTTGAATATTATATTTTCTAAAGGATCTAAAACCTTAGATGAGATTATCAAGGTACAACGTTCTCCTCTTATAAAGACAGGTCTTGGATATATCAGAGAATTTTCTCAGGCCTCAGCACCAAATTATCTAAAAGTAGCTACAGCTAGTATACAACATTCTGCCACTCAGCAAGGGAATAAAGAATCTTTACAGGTAAAGCATGACCATCTCAATTCAAAGAACACTAATAGGAATACCTTTCAAAGAAACACCAATCAACAGGTAAATTCAAGTAAAAGATTTCATGATCGCAGAAATTTCTTCTTCAATGGACAATGTTTCTCATGTCACAATTTTGGTCATAAAGTTGTTCAATGTGTTGCATATAAAACCATCATGACAAGAGAAGCAAGAAAGAAAAGGATTGATATTGGAACAAAGAAGAGTACATATAACAACTTTTCTCCTCTTCAAAATGAAGTTGAATGTGCTTGTTGCAATAACTTTGGCCATGAAGAATATGAATGCAGGAGCAAAGTCCAACAAAAGAGCATTTTCCTTCAAACTCCAAAGTGTGGAAAAAGAAGGAATTACAGGTTGAAAATTGTGGCATAGATTTAATTTCAGAAGGTGAAGAAAATCAATGGTACATTGATAGTGGATGCTCAAAACACATGACATGTGACAAAAACAAAATTCTTGCATATAGTTCTCTAGAAAAAGAAAAGAATGTTACATTTGGAAATGATATTCCTGTTGTCATTAAGGGAAAAGGGTCTGTTTTTCTAAAAGAAAAGGCGAAAGCTAATAATGTCATTTATGTGGATGGATTAAAGCATAACCTGTTAAGTGTAAGTCAAATGTGTGATCAAGGAACTGAAGTTGTCTTTAGTTCAAAGGAATGTGTGGTACGTGATCTTGATACAGGTAAAACAATTATAAAAGGAAACATAACTCCAAGCAACCTATATGTATTGAAGAACTGCAAAGAACAATGTTACTTGAGTAAATATTCAAAAAACTGGCTATGGCATAGAAGGTTGGGGCATCTGAGCTTCTCTCAAATCAACAAATCAAGCAGCCTTAAATTTGTTCGTGATCTTCCCAATATTACTCTACCTGAAAGTATCATATGCAAATCTTTCCAATTCGGTAAGCAAACTAGAGTGCAATTTAATGCCAAGGAAGGATCATCAATTAAGCCTCTTGAACTCATGCATACTAACATATGTGGACCTATGAGGAAAAATTCACCACGTGGTGAACAATATTATATATTATTTATTGACGATTTCCCCAGAATGTGTTGGATTGGGTTGATTAAACACAAATATGAAGAATTTGAGAAATTTCAGATCTTCAAAGCACTGGTTGAAAATGAATTAGATCTAAAAATCAAGTGTCTTAGATCTGATCGAGGAGGAGAACATACATCAGATGAATTCCTTGAATTTTGTGAACAACATGGCATAAAAAGACAGTTTTTTGTAGCTGGCACTCCACAACAAAATGGCGTAGCAGAAATAATGAATAGAACAGTTCAACAAATGGCTAGAGCTATGCTTGATGATTCCGGAACACCTGACACATTTTGGGGAGAAGCAACATATACAGCGGTAAATATTCTTAAGAAGGCACATGTTCGTGTAAATAGTGATAAAACTCCATATGAACTCTGGTATGGTAATCCTCCCACTGTGAAGCATTTTAGAGTTTTTGGAAGCAAATGCTTTACCAAAAATAATGATGAAAAACTTGGCATGTTGAACCCAGAGCAGATGAAGGAATACTTCTTGGTTACTCCTCTAGGAGTAGAGCATATAAATGTTACAATAAAAGACTTCGGAAGATTGTTGAATGTATTGATGTTGTTATTGATGACTCTCCTGCAACTCCAAAAGAAGAAAAATAAACAACAGATGAAGACGATGGTGACATATATCCTTCTACATCAAATAGAAATGATATAGACAGTGAACCCAATGAAGAACCAGAAGATGATTTATCTGAAAAGGCTCCATCCAGAGATGTTCAAAAGAATCATCCAGAATCTCAAATTTTGGGAGAAAAGGGATCAAGTGTACAAACAAGAATGACTCTTGTGGGATCTTCTAGCTATCTGGAATTTCTATCCACTATTGAACCACACAATGTCAATCAAGCTAGCAAAGATGAATGTTGGATTCAAGCCATGAATGAAGAGCTTGATCAAATTGAAAAGAATCACACTTGGGAATTAGTACCAAGACCTCATGAAAAAAATGTCATTGGAACTAAATGGATATTCAAAAACAAGTTGAATGAGAATGGGGATGTTATAAGAAATAAAGTTAGACTTGTTTGCAAGGGGTATGCTCAACAAGAAGGTATAGACTTTGAAGAAACTTTTGCTCCTGTAGCTAGACTTGAAGCCATAAGAATGTTTCTTGTTTTTTCAAGCTTCCAACAAATCAAAGTTTATCAAATGGATGTTAAATCTGCTTTTCTCAATGGTGATCTAGAAGAAGAAGTTTATATAGAACAACCAGAAGGATTCATTTTGGGAAATGATGAAAAACTTGTTTGTAGACTTAAAAGGCTCTATATGGTCTCAAACAAGCTCCAAGGGCATGGTATTATCGTCTTGACAAATATCTTCATCAACAAGGATTTTCAAAGGGGTCTGCTGATAGCAACTTATACACAAAAATTGAAAATGATAAAATTTTGATTGTGGTTGTATATGTTGATGATATCATTTTTGGAAGTAATGAGGAATCTATGAGTCAGAAATTTGCTTCTGTCATGCAGCAAGAATTTGAAATGTCTTTACTTGGGGAACTAACATTCTTTCTTGGGTTGCAAGTGCATCAAACTGCAGATGGTATATTCCTATCACAAGCAAAATATCTTAAGCAAATTCTGAAGAAGTATGGCATGGAAGAATGCAAACCTGTAAGTACACCAATGATAACCGGATGCAATCTCAGTTCTCATGATGATTCTCCCACGGTGAATCAACCAAAATACAGATCAATGATAGGAAGTCTACTTTATCTCACTGGGACTAGACCAGACATTATGCATGCAGTTGGGATTGTTGGACGATTCCAAGCTAATCCAAAAGAGTCTCACCTTCAGGCTGTCAAAAGAATATTCAAATATCTACAAGGAAATCAAGACTTTGGACTATGGTATCCAAAGAATGCTGATCTCACTCTTCATGCTTACACTGATGCAGATTGGGCTGGAAATGTTGATGATCGGAAAAGCACTAGTGGTGGTGCATTCTACATGGGGCCCTGGTTAGTATCTTGGTTCAGCAAGAAGCAAAGCTCTATTGCCTTATCTACAATAGAAGCAGAATATGTGGCTACAGCATCATGTTGCACTCAAATTCTTTGGATGATGCAAACCTTACAAGACTTTCAAATCAAATGTTCACCTCCTATCTCCATTATGTGTGATAATACAAGTGCCATCAGTATCTCAAAGAATCTTGTTATGCATTCCAATACCAAGCACATTCCCATCAAGTATCACTTCTTACGTGAACAAGTGCTTGAACAAAAGGTGAAATTGGAGTATGTTCCTTCCAAAGAACAAGTTGCTGATATATTTACCAAACCTTTACCCAGGGAAGCATTCGAATATCTCAGACAGAAGCTTGGAGTAGTCTCTGCCATGCAGAGGATCAGATCTGCTTAAATTCAGAAGATTAAATTGGATACGCGGATTTCCTGAAGGACAGTCGCGTATATACGCGAGTTTATACACAGAAAACAGCGTATGGGTGTTTGCTGACAAAATTTTTGGGTCAGCATTCTTTAGCACAGCTGCGGTGCTATTTGGTATCTCTGGTGGTGTTCCAGTTCTCATAATTCTGTTTCATTCTCTGATATTGGATGAAGATGCCTTGATGATTTTTTGTTGAAAGTTTTCAGGATGCACAAGCTAGGGGGGAGCTTTGGTCATATGGAAAGGATGCATTGTTGGCATTCTAATTATTTGTTGTGGTCTGATCTCATGCTTGAGATTCTTTGGTCTTGATTGTATAAGTTATTTCTATAATTTGATGAAAATTTCATGTTAAGACCTATGATGTAAAATTTTAATATTCAGTCATGTAAGGACTTGTTCAAATTTGTAAACCCACTTGGTTGGGTAGTTGAGTCAAGTATGTAAATCCACTTGGTTGGATCATTGATGTAAGTATGATTCCTTGGTGATAGGATGAGTTATAGAGTCATGTACTTCATTGAAAAATATGTTTTTAAAATTTGGCATAAACTCAGGGGGAGCATGATACCTTCAGTGCACATCAGATCTACAGAGCTCATCCTTATACAAGGGAAGAAAAACCTTGTGTTGGTTTTGATCTGCCCTTTGCCCTTGATTTAAAAGGGGGAGAGTATTATGTATTATGGTGTTTGAATAATGGCGATGTCAGTATCATGGTTACCATCAAATCCAAAGGGGGAGTTTGTTGGCAATATGATGCAATGTGTTGTCCTTGATGGCAACCTACTTGATGAAGTTGTTCTTGATGGAAACTGACTTGATGAGTTGTCTTTGATAGCAACCTATTTGTTAATGATGTAAATCTGATGTATCTACAGAGCAGTTCAAAAGTAATAAAGAAATAAATTCCAGTAAGTGCCAGAGTAATGATGAATAAGATATGTCACAAAGCATACGCGGGTTTGTAAAGGCAAAGTAGCGTATGTACACGTAAAAGTACGTACCAAGTAGAGTATGCCTATTTGCGCTCTAATTTTATAAAACTAGGGGACATGACCATAGTATTGACCCATAGTATTGAGCACTGGATTATCTATTTGATCCCATCCAGGAATACCATCAGCGGTTAAGTGGTTTTGACTCATGGTATTGATAAAGGCTAAAACTATATAAGGAGAAGAGGATCATAATGCAAGGTGTGCATTTTTGAGGAATAAATCTCTTTGAGAGATATCTTCATGGTTGAACTCTTTTAGATCTAAATTTATGATGCACCCATGGATATGATGAAGGTTCAAGATCTCTAGATCTAGAAATGATGAATCTCTAGGCTGATCTGCAAAAGAAATGATGAAGAACTGGCGCAAGTCTACTGATGATAATGAAGAAATCTGGGTAAGTTTATAGATCTGGTATATTCTGCAAAGTCTACCATTTACAGATCTATATGCTAGTTTGTCTTGGTAAAAGCGCGTGCATACGCGGGTTCTCTTAATAAAAGGCGCGTATGGAAGTTAGGGTTTCTGAAGCTTATTTACAAATAATACTTCTGTGATTTCTGTTTTCTCTCTATTGTCGGTCAATGAAGTCTTCTTGAAGTTTTGGGTTGACTGAATATGATGTATGATGCTGATATGATAATGAAAAAATCTAATCAATGATTGAGAAAACATGATGAGGGAAGAATGACTGTCTAAACAATTCTGCATGGCTGATAGATTGTCTGAATAGAAATCTGATTTCAGATCTGAATATGAGTCTGAACAAATTCTGAAAGAAAGCATACACAAAGGAATACGCTAGTTGGTAAAAGGAAAAGTGCGTGTATACATGGAATATATAAAGAAAAGTCGTGTATTAATTACGAATATAAAAATGAGTATGCACTGAAGCATACGCAGGTTGGTGTGCAGAAAAGAGCATATGTACGCGGGTTCAGTAAATAAAAATAGCGTATGGTATTTGAATTAATGGTTGTTCAAGGTTGAATGTGTATCTGATTACCTACTCTGAAGTCTGGGTTATTTCTGATATTCTGGTTACAGTCATATTGCTGTTCTGATTGAAGTTTTGGGTAAAGTATGGTTGTTGATGTTAAGGGGTTGTATTGAAGCTATTTTGATCCAGTATTAAAATTGATGAAACGTGGTCTGTAGTGGATCTGAGGGTTGAAGCCTTCAGTATGAAAGTGGAAGCTTTCTGCCAATAGAAGATGGTACTAAAATCAGGGGGTCGAAGCTCCCTTCCAGGAGAGGCTGGTAAACGAGATCATGGGGTTGGAGCTCCCTTCCAGTTGCAGCTGGAAAACGAGAGAAGGTTGCAGCCTTCTGCAGGTAGAAGCTTGCCTATTGGTATGATTCTGCATCAGTACAATGTTATAAATTTTTTTCTATATAATAAAGATTGAAGACAGAGACGACATCAGCGGTGGTTTTCTCCCGAATTGGGTTTCCACCTTAAATATTGGTGTTCATGTGTGTGATGCCTTACACTGTTGATTACTACTCATAACTTCTGATTATCTAACATAATACATAACTTATAAATATGTTTAAAAATACTGCTTCTGAGAAATTTTCTAAATCTGAAAGGTAAATCAGTATACGCTAGTTTCCTTCTGTATTTCCACGTGCATATGCTAGTTCAGTTCATAAAACCCGCGTATGGAAATCTTCTCAAAGAAAAGGTTAAATTTATTTTATAAACTCTAAATATTGATTCACCCCCCCCCCCCCCCTCTCAGTATTTTTCCCAAAAATTGGTATCAGAGCAGGTCCTTCTGAAAAATCTTAGCCGCTAGAAGGTAGATCAAACAAGATGAGCAATCAAGATGGAACAACATCTATTAGGCCTCCGCTCTTCAACGGAAACAATTTAATCTTCTAGCCAAAAAGGATGAGATCCTATCTTCAGTCTCTGGGAGCAGATGTATGGGCTATTTTTGAAGGAGGATATCAATATCCAGCTGCAGTACCAACAGATCCAACGACAAGAAAGAATTATGAAACAAATGCAAAGGTGGTCAATGCTTTATTGGGAAGTCTAATTGAATCAGAATTTGTCAAAGTCATGTAGCTAGATACAACAAAGGAAATATGGGACAAAATAATTCTAAGTTATGAAGGTGATGCAAAGGTAAAAAGTGCTAAACTCCAAACTCTCAGAATTCAATATGAAAATCTAAAAATGCATAATGAAGAGAGCATTGCCAATTTATTTTTACGTCTTGATGATATTGTAAATCGTATGAGAAATATGGGAGAAACAATAACCGACTCTACTTTGGTTGAGAAAGTTTTAAGATCACTAACGGCAAAATTTGAGTCAAAATTTTTTGCTCCTGAAGAAAAGCAGGATCTTCAAAATCTTACTATTGTGCAACTTCATGGCATACTAACTGCATGTGAAATGAGAAGAGGAGGACCATCTAAAGTCAAATAAGCCGTCTTTAGAGCTTCTACAAAAGGGAAAGAAGTACAAGAGACAGAAGGATCAGGGTATATCTCAGAAGAAGATGAGGTAAAGTTTGTAAAGAAACTCCAACTTGGCACAGGAAGGTTCAGAGTTAAGCTTCCTTTCAAATGTTTTTCTTGTGGAAGAGTTGGTCATTATGCCACTAAGTGTCCTCACAAAGAAACACATGAAAAAGCAAAGGAAGTAGCAAGAAGGAATAAGAATCGGTTTAGCACTATAAAAAGTTACTATACTCATGAAGACAATGATGGGTTATCAGACAGTGAGGAAGAATGTGAACAAGATCTTAGACTTCTCATGGCATTTGAAAAAGAGTCTAGAGAAGAAAAATATACTTTTATGGATGCTTTAGAGGACAATGATTTTCTGATGAAACCATATCATTAAATATGCTTGAAGAAAAGTAAATAACTATGAAAATTAATTCCAGTTTAAGTAAAAAGGAGAAACATAATGAGAAATTAGAATGTGAAATAGTAGGTCTAAGAAAAGAAATTGAGAAAGTAAAGACTTTGAATCTTAGATTTGCTAAAGGATCTGAAACCCTAGATGAGATTATCAAGGTACCGTTTTTATAAAGAGATGTACCTTATTTATGTAGAAACATCATGCTTTCAACACCAAGTTTATCTGTATGCTACGTAAGATACAACATTTGCTCTCATAATAAATAATATTTACAGATAAATCATGACCATCTCAATTCAAAGAACACTAACATGAGTACATCTCAAAAAAACACCAATCAACAGGTAAATTCAAGTAGAAGATTTCATGATCGCAGAAATTTCTTCTTCAATGGACAATGTTTCTCGTGCCACAATTTTGGTCATAAAGATGTTCAATGTGTTGCATATAAAACCATCATGAAAAGAGAAGCAAGAAAGAAAAGGATTGATATTGGAACAAAGAAGAATACATATAACAACTCTTCTCCTCTTCAAAATGAAGTTGAATGTGCTTATTGCAATAACTTTGGCCATGAAGAATCTGAATGCAGGAGCAAAGTCCAGCCAAAAGAGCATCTTCCTTCAAGCTCCAAATTATGGAAAAAGAAGGAATTACAGGTTGAAAATTGTGGCATATCTTTATTTGCAGAAGGAGAAGAAAATCAATGGTACATTGATAGTGGATGCTCAAAACACATGACAGGTGACAAAAATAAACTTCTTGCATATAGTGCTCTAGAAAAGGAAAAGAATGTTACATTTGGAAATGATGCTCCAAAGGTCATTAAGGAAAAGGGTCTGTGTTTCTAAAAGAAAAGGTGAAGGCTAATGATGTCATTTATGTGGATGGATTAAGGCATAACCTGTTAAGTGTAATTCAAATGTGTGATCAAGGAACTGAAGTTGTCTTTAGTTCAAAAGAATGTGTGGTTCGTGATCTTGATACAGGTAAAACAATTATAAAAGGAAAAAGGACTCCAAGTAACCTATATGTATTTAAAAACTGCAAAGAACAATGTTCCTTGAGTAAATCTTTAGAAAACTGGTTATGGCATAGAAGGTTGGGGTATCTAAGCTTCTCTCAAATCAACAGATCAAGCAGACTTAATGTTGTTCGTGGTCTTCCCAATATTACTCTACCTAAAAGTATCATATGCAAATCTTGCTAATTCGGCAAGCAGACCAGAGTGCAATTTAATGCCAAGGAAGGATCATCAAGTAGGCCTCTTGAACTCATTCATACTAGCATATGTGGACCTATGAGTGAGTACCTACTAATGTGTGAACAATATTATATCTTATTTATTGATGATTTCTCTAGAATGTGTTGGATTGGGTTGATTAAACACAAAGATGAAGCACTTGAGAAATTTCAGATCTTCAAAGCACTGGTTGAAAATGAATTAGATCTAAAAATCAAGTGTCTTAGATCTGATCGAGGAGGAGAATATACATCATATGAATTCCTTGAATTTTGTGAACAACATGGCATAAAAAGACAGTTTTCTGTAGCTGGCACTCCACAACAAAATGGCGTAGCAGAAAGAATGAATAGAACAGTTCAACAAATGGCTAGAGCTATGCTTGATGATTCCGGAACACCTGACACATTTTGGGGAGAAGTAGCACATACAGCGGTAAATATTCTTAAGAAGGCACATGTTCGTGTAAATAGTGATAAAACTCCATATGAACTCTGGTATGGTAATCCTCCCACTGTGAAGCATTTTAGAGTTTTTGGAAGCAAATGCTTTATCAAAAATAATGATGAAAAACTTGGCAAGTTTGAACCTAGAGTAGATGAAGGAATACTTCTTGGTTACTCCTCTAGGAGTAGAGCATATAAATGTTACAATAAAAGACTTCGGAAGATTGTTGAATGTATTGATGTTGTTATTGATGAGTCTCCTACAGCTCCAAAAGAAGAAAAACAAACAACAGATGAAGATGATGATGACATATATCCTTCTACTTCAAATAGAAATGATATGGACTGTGAACCCAATGAAGAACCCGAAGATGATTTATCTGAAAAAGCTCCATCCAGATATGTTCAAAAGAATCATCCAGAATCTCAAATTTTGGGAGAAAAGGGATCATGTGTACAAACAAGAAGGACTCTTGTGGGATCTTCTAGCTATCTGGAATTTCTATCCACTATTGAACCACACAATGTCAATCAAGCTAGCAAAGATGAATGTTGGATTCAAGCCATGAATGAAGAGCTTGATCAAATTGAAAATAATCACACTTGGGAATTAGTACCAAGAACTCATGAAAAAAATGTCATTGGAACTAAATGGATATTCAAAAACAAGTTAAATGAGAATGGGGATGTTATAAGAAATAAAGCTATACTTGTTTGCAAGGGTTATGCTCAACAAGAAGGTATAGACTTTGAATAAACTTTTGCTCCTGTAGCTAGACTTGAAGCCATAAGAATGTTTCTTTCTTTTTCAAGCTTCCAACAAATCAAATTTTATCAAATGGATGTTAAATCTGCTTTTCTCAATGGTGATCTAGAAGAAAAAGTTTATATAGAACAACCAGAAGGATTCATTTTGGGAAATGATGAAAAACTTGTTTGTAGACTTAAAAAGGCTCTATATGGTCTCAAACAAGCTCCAAGGGCATGGTATTATCGTCTTGACACATATCTTCATCAACAAGGATGTTCAAAGGGGTTTGCTGATAGCAACTTATACACCAAAACTGAAAATGATAAACTATTGATTGTGGTTGTATATGTTGATGATATCATTTTTGGAAGTAATGAAGAATCTATGAGTCAGAAATTTGCTTCTGTTATGCAGCAAGAATTTGAAATGTCTTTACTTGGGGAACTAACATTCTTTCTTGGCCTGCATGTACAACAAGCAATAGATGGCATATTCTTATCACAAGAAAAATATCTTAAGCAAATTCTGAAGAAGTATGGCATGGAAGAGTGCAAACTTGTTAGTACACCAATGATAACCGGATGTAATCTCAGTTCTCATGATGATTATCCCGCGGTGAATCAACCAGAATACAGATCAATGATAAGAAGCCTACTTTATCTCACTGGGACTAGACCAGACATTATGCAGGAAGTTGGGATTGTTGGACGATTCCAAGCTAATCCAAAAGAGTCTCACCTTCAGGCAGTTAAAAGAATATTCAAATATCTGCAAGGAACTCAAGACTTTGGACTATGGTATCCAAAGAATGCTGATCTTACTCTTCATGCTTACACTGATGCAGATTGGGCTGGAAATGTTGATGATCGGAAAAGCACTAGTGGTGGTGCATTCTATATGGGGCCCCAGTTAGTATCTTGGTTCAGCAAGAAGCAAATCTCTATTGCCTTATCTACAGCAGAAGCAGAATATGTGGCTGTCGCATCATGTTGCACTAAACTTCTTTGGATGATGCAAACCTTACAAGACATTCAAATCAAATGTTCACCTCCTATCTAAATTATGTGTCATAAAACAAGTGCCATCAGTATCTCAAAGAATCATGTTATGCATTCCAAGACCAAGCACATTCCCATCAAGTATCACTTCTTACGTGAACAAGTGCTTGAACAAAAGGTGAAGTTGGAGTATGTTCCCTCCAAAGAACAAGTTGCTGATATATTTACCAAACCTTTACCCATGGAAGTGTTCGAATATCTCAGACAGAAGCTGGGAGTAGTCTCTGCCATGCAGAAGATCAGTTATACTTAAATATAGCATATTAACTTGGATACGCGGATTTCCTGGAGGACAGTCACGTATATACGCGCGTTTATACATAGAAAACCGTGTATGGGTGTTTGCTGACAAAAAAATTTTTTGTGTCAACATTCGTCAGCACAGATGTGGTGCTATTGGGTATCTCTGGTGATGTTTCAGCTCTCATATTTCTGTTTCATTCTCTGATATTTGATGAAGATGCCTTGATGATTTGTTGTTGAAAGTGTTCAGGATCCACAAGCAAAGGGGGAGCTTTGGTCATATGGAAAGGATGCATTGTTGGCATTCTAATTATTTGCTGTGGTCTGATCTCATGCTTGAGATTCTTTGGTCTTGATTGTATAAGTTATTTCTATAATTTGATGAAAAGGTCATGTTAAGACCTATGATGTAAAATTTTAATATTCAGTCATGTAAGGACTTGTTCAAATTTGTAAACCCACTTGGTTGGGTTGTTGAGTCAAGTATGTAAATCCACTTGGTTGGATCATTGATGTAAGTATGAGTCCTTGGTGATAGGATGATTTATAGAGTCAGCATAAACTCAGGGGGAGCATGATACCTTCAGTGCACATCAGATCTACAGAGCTCATCCTTATACAAGGGAAGAAAAACCTCGTGTTGGTTTTGATCCGCCCTTTGCCCTTGATGTCAAAGAGGGAGAGTATTATGTATTATGGTGTTTTAATAATGGTGATGTCAGTATCATGGTTTCCATCAATTCCAAAGGGGGAGATTGTTGGCAATATGATGCAATGTGTTGTCCTTGATGGCAACCTACTTGATGAAGTTGTTCTTGATGGAAACTGACTTGATGAGTTGTCTTTGATAGCAACCTATTTTTTAATTATGTAAATCTGATGTATCTACAGAGCAATTCAAAAGTAAAAAAGAAAGAAATTCCAGTAAGTGCCAGAGTAATGATGAATAAGATATGTCACAAAGCATACGCAGGTTTGTAAAGGCAAAGTAGCGTATGTGCGCGTAAAACTACGTACCAAGTAGCGTATGCCTATTTGCGCTCTAATTTTATAAAACTAGGGGACATGACCATAGTATTGACCCATAGTATTGAGCGTTGGATTATCTATTTGATCCCATCCAGGAATACCATCAGCGGTTAAGTGGTTTTGACTCATGGTATTGATAAAGGCTAAAACTATATAAGGAGAAGAGGATCATAGTGCAAGGTGTGCATTTTTGAGGAATAAATCTCTTTGAGATATATATGCATGGTTGAACTCTGTTAGATCTAAATTTATGATGCACCCATGGATATGATCAAGGTTCAAGATATCTAGATCTAGAAATGATGAATCTCTAGACTGATTTGCAAAAGAAATGATGAAGAACTGGTGCAAGTCTGCTGATGATAATGAAGAAATCTGGGTAATTTTATAGATCTGGTATATTCTGCAAAGTCTACCATTTACAGATCTATACGCTAGTTTGACTTGGTAAAAGCGTGTGTATACGTGGGTTCTCTTAATAAAAGGCGCGTATGGAAGTTAGGGTTTCTAAAGCTTATTTACAGATAATACTTCTATGATTTATGTTTTCTCTCTGCTGTCGGTCAATGAAGTCTTATTTAAGTTCTGGGTTGATTGAATATGATGTATGCTGCTGATATGATAATGAACAAATCTAATCAATGATTGAGAAAACATGATGAGGGAAGAATGAATGTCTAAACAATTCTGCATTGCTGATATATTGTCTGAACATAAATCTGATTTCAGATCTGAATATGAGTCTGAACAAATTCTGAAAGAAAGCATACACAGAGGAATACGCTAGTTGGTAAAAGGAAAAGCGCGTGTATACGTGGAATCTATAAAGAAAAGTTGCGTATTAATTCAGAATATAAAAATGAGTATGCACTGAAGCATACGTAGGTTGGTGTGCAGAAAAGAGCGTATGTACGCGGGTTCAGTAAATAAAAACAGCGTATGGTATCTGAATTAGTGGTTGTTCAAGGTTGAATGTGTATCTGATTACCTACTCTGAAGTCTGGGTTATTTCTGATATTCTGGTTACAATGGTATTGTTGTTTTGATTGAAGTCTTGGGTAAAGTATGGTTGTTGATGTTAATGGGTTGTATTGAAGTTGTTTTGATCCAGTATTTAAATTGATGAAACGCGGTCTTTAGTGGATTTGAGGGTTGAAGCCTTCAGTATGAAAGTGGAAGCTTTCTGCCAGTAGAAGCTGGTGCTAAAATCAGGGGGTCGGAGCTCCCTTCCAGGAGAGGCTAGTAAACGAGATCAGGGGTTTGGAGCTCCCTTCCAGTTGCAGCTAGAAAAGGAGAGAAGGTTGCAGCCTTTTGCAAGTAGAAGCCTGTGTATTGGTATGAGTCTGCATCAGTACAATGTTGTAAAAAGTTGCCTATATAATAAAGATTGAAGACAGAGACGACAACAGCAGTGGTTTTCTCCCAAATTGGGTTTCCACCTTAAATATTGGTGTTCATGTGTGTGATGCTTTAAACTGTTGATTACTTCTCATAACTTCTGATTATCTAGCCTGATACATAACTAATAAATCTGTTTAAAAAGACTGCTTCTGAGAAATTTTCTAAATCTGAAAGGTAAATCAGTATACGATAGTTTCCTTCTGTATTTCTGCGTGCATACGCTAGTTCAGTTCATAAAAACTACGTATGGAAATTTTCTCAAAGAAAAGGTTAAATTTATTTTATAAACTCTAAATAATGATTCACCCCCCCCCCCCTCTCTCTCAGTATTTTTTCCCAACAATTGGTATCAGAGCAGGTCCTTCTGAAAAAGCTTAGCCGCTAGAAGGAAGATCAAACAAGATGAGAAATCAAGATGGAACAGCAGCTATCAGGCCTCTGCTCTTCAACGGAAACAATTTAATCTTCTGGAAAGCAAGGATGAGATCCTATCTTCAGTCTCTGGGAGCATATGTATGGGCTATTGTTGAAGGAGGATATCAATATCCAGCCGCAGTACCAACAGATCCAACGGCAAGAAAGAATTATGAAACAAATGCAAAGGCGGTCAATGCTCTATTGGGAAGTCTAACTGAATCAGAATCTGTCAAAGTCATGCAGCTGGATACAACAAAGGCAATATGGGAAAAAATAATTCTAAGTTATGAAGGTGATGCAAAGGTAAAAAGTGTTAAACTCCAAACTCTGAGAATTAAATATGAAAATCTAAAAATGCATAATGAGGAGAGCATTTCCAGTTTCTTTTTACGTCTTGATGATATTGTAAATTGTATGAGAAATCTGGGAGAAAAAATAACTGACTCTACTTTGGTTGAGAAAGTTTTAAGATCACTAACGGCAAAATTTGAGTCAAAAGTTTCTGCTCTTGAAGAAAAGAAGGATCTTCAAAATCTTACTATTGTGTAACTTCATGGCATACTAACTGCATGTGAAATGAGAAGAGGAGGGCCATTTGAAGTCAAAGAAGTCGTCTTTAGAGCTTCTACAAAAGGGAAAGAAGTACAAGAGACAGAAGGATCAGGGTCTATCTAAGAAGAAGATGAGGTAAATTTTGTAAAGAAACTCCAACTTGGCACAGGAAGGTTCAGAGGTAAGCTTCCTTTAAAATGTTTTGCTTGTGGAAGAGTTGGTCATTATGCTACTAAGTGTCCTAAAAAAGAAACACATGAAAAAGGAAAGGAAGTAACAAGAAGGAATATGAATCGGTTTAGCACTAGAAAAAGTTACTATACTCATGAAGACAGTGATGGGTTATCAGACAGTGAGGAAGAATGTGAACAAGATCTTAGACTTCTCATGGCATTTGAAAAAGAGTCTAGAGAATAAAAAGTTACTTTTATGGATGCTTTAGAGGACAATGATTTTCTTGATGAAATCAATCAACTCAAAATATGCTTAGAAGAAAGTATAATATCCATAGAAACTCTGAAAAACCAGCTTGAAGAAAAGGAGAAACATAATGAGAAATTAGAATGTGAAATAGTAAGTCTAAGAAAAGAAATTGAGAAATTAAAGACTTTGAATCTTAGATTTGCTAAAGTATATGAAACCTTAGATGAGATTATCAAGGTACAACATTCTCCTCTTATAAAGACAGGTCTTGGATATATCGGAGAATCTTCTCAGGCTTCAGCACCAAATTATCTAAAAGCAGCTACAGCCAGTATACAACATTCTGCCACTCAGCAAAGGAATAAAGAATCTTTACAGGTAAAGCATGACCATCTCAATTCAAAGAACACTAATAGGAATACCTTTCAAAGAAACACCAATCAACAGGTAAATTCAAGTAAAAGATTTCATGATCACAGAAATTTCTTCTTCAATGGACAATGTTTCTCATGTCACAATTTTGGTCATAAAGCTGTTCAATGTGTTGAATATAAAACCATCATGACAAGAGAAGCAAGAAAGAAAAGGATTGATATTGGAACAAAGAAGAATACATATAACAACTTTTCTCCTCTTCAAAATGAAGTTGAATGTGCTTATTGCAATAACTTTGGCCATGAAGAATCTGAATGCAGGAGCAAAGTTCAGCCAAAAGAACATGTTCCTTCAAACTCCAAAGTATGGAAAAAGAAGGAATTACAAGTTGAAAATTGTGGCATAGTGTTATTTGCAGAAGATGAAGAAAACCAATGGTACATTGATAATGGATGCTCAAGACACATGACAGGTGATAAAGACACACTTCTCACATATAGTGCTCTAGAAAAAGAAAAAAATGTTACATTTGGAAATGACACTCCTGCAGTCATTAAGGGAAAAGGGTCTGTTTTTCTAAAAGAAAAGGTGAAAGCTAATGAAGTCATGTATGTGGATGGATTAAAGCATAACTTGTTAAGTGTAAGTCAAATGTGTGATCAAGGAACTGAAGTTGTCTTTAGTTCAGAAGAATGTGTGGTACGTGATCTTGATATAGGTAAAACAATTATAAAAGGAAAAAGGACTCCAAGCAACCTGTATGTATTAAAGAACTGCAAAGAACAATGTTACTTGAGTAAATCTTCAGAAAAATGGCTATGGCATAGAAGGTTGGGGCATCTGAGCTTCTCTCAAATCAACAAATCAAGCAGACTTAAAGCTGTTCGTGATCTTCCCAATATTACACTACCTGAAAGTATCATATGCAAATCTTGCCAATTCGGTAAGCAAACCAGAGTGAAATTTAATGCCAAGGAAGGTTCATCAAGTAAGCCTCTTGAACTCATTCATATTGACATATGTGGACCTGTGAAGAAAAAGTCACCACGTGGTGAACAATACTATATCTTATTTATTGATGATTTTTCTAGAATGTGTTGGATTGGGTTGATTAAACACAAAGATGAAGCATTTGAGAAATTTCAGATCTTCAAAGCAATGGTTGAAAATGAATTAGATCTAAAAATCAAGTGTCTTAGATCTGATTGAGGAGGAGAATATACATCAGATGAATTCCTTGAATTTTGTGAACAACATGGCATAAAAATACAGTTTTATGTAGCTGGCACTCCACAACAAAATGGCGTAGCAGAAAGAATGAATAGAACAGTTCAACAAATGGCTAGAGCTATGCTTGATGATTCCGAAACACCTGACACATTTTGGGGAGAAGCAGCACATACAACAGTAAATATTCTTAACAAGGCACATGTTCGTGTAAATAGTGATAAAACTCCATATGAACTTTGGTATGGTAATCCTCCCACTGTGAAGCATTTTAGAGTTTTTGGAAGCAAATGCTTTATCAAAAATAAATATGAAAAACTTGGCAAGTTTGAACCCAGAGAAAATGAAGTAATACTTCTTGGTTACTCCTCTAGGAGTAGAGCATATAAATGTTACAATAAAAGACTTCGGAAGATTGTTGAATGTATTGATGTCGTTATTGATGAGTCTCCTGCAGCTCCAAAAGAAGAAAAACAAACAACAGATGAAGACGATGGTGACATATATCCTTCTACATCAAATAGAAATGATATAGACAGTGAACCCAATGAAGAACCCAAAGATGATTTATCTGAAAAGGATCCATCCAGATATGTTCAAAAGAATCATCCGAAATCTCAAATTTTGGGAGAAAAGGGATCAAGTGTACAAACAAGAAGGACTCTTGTGGGATCTTCTAACAATCTGGAATTTCTGTCTACTATTGAACCACACAATGTCAGTCAAGCCAGAAAAGATGAATGTTGGATTCAAGCCATGAATGAAGAGCTTGATCAAATTGAAAAGAATAACACTTGGGAATTAGTACCAAGACCTCATGACAAAAATGTCATTGGAACTAAATGGATATTAAAAAACAAGTTAAATGAGAATGGGGATGTTATAAGAAATAAAGCTAGACGAATGGCAAGGGGTATGCTCAACAAGAAGGTATAGACTTTGAAGAAAATTTTGCTCCGTAGCTAGACTTGAAGCTACAAGAAGTTTCGTTTTTCAAGCTTCCACAAATCAAAGTTTATCAAATGGATGTTAAATCGCTTTTCTCAATGGTGATCTAGAAGAAGAAGTTTATATAGAACTACCAGAATGATTCATTTTGGGAAATGATGAAAAACTAGTTTGTAGACTTAAAAAGGATCTATATGGTCTCAAACAAGCTCCAAGGGCATGGTACAATCGTCTTGACAAATATCTTCATCAACAATGATTTTCAAAGGGGTCTGTTGATAGCAACTTATACAAAAAAACTGAAAATGATAAACTATTGATTGTGATTGTATATGTTGATGATATAAATTTTGGAAGTAATGAAGAGTCTATGAGTCAGAAATTTGCTTCTGTTATGCAACAAGAATTTGAAATGTCTTTACTTGGGGAACTAACATTCTTTCTCTTGTATTTTGCAGATATGCAACAAGCAACAGATGGCATATTCTTATCACAAGAAAAATATCTTAAGAAAATTTGAAGAAGTATGGTGAAGAGGCAAACCCTCGTAAGTACACCAATGATAACCGGATGTAATCTCAGTTCTCATGATGATTCTCCCACGGTGAATCAACCAGAATACAGATCAATGATAGGAAGCCTACTTTATCTCACTGGGACTAGACCAGACATTATGCATGCAGTTGGGATTGTTGGACGATTCCAAGCTAATCCAAAAGAGTCTCACCTTCAGTTTGTCAAAAGAATATTCAAATATCTTCAAGGAACTCAAGACTTTGGTCTGTGGTATCCAAAGAATGCTGATCTTACTCTTCATGCTTACACTGATGCAGATTGGGCTGGAAGTGTTGATGATCGGAAAAGCACTAGTGGTGTTGCATTCTATATGGGACCCCGGTTAGTATCTTGGTTCAGCAAGAAGCAAAATTCTATTGCCTTATCTACAGCAGAAGCAGAATATGTGGCTGCCGCATCTTGTTGCACTCAACTCCTTTGGATGATGCAAACCTTACAAGATTTTCAAATCAAATGTACACCTCCTATCTCCATTATGTGCGATAATACAAGTGCCATCAGTATCTCAAAGAATCCTGTTATGCATTCAAAGACCAAGCACATTCCCATCAAGTATCACTTCTTACATGAACAAGTGCTTGAACAAAAGGTGAAGTGATACGTTCCTCCAAAGAACAAAGTTGTCGATATATTTACCAAAACCTTACCTGTGGAAGCGTTCAATATCTCGTGGCGTAAGCTAGGAGTAGTCTCTCGCTATGCAGATCGATCTACTTAAATATAGCAGATTAACTTGGATACGCGGATTTCCCCGAAGGACATGCCTGCATATATACGCGCGTTTATACATGTAAACCCGCGTAGGTGTTTGTCAAAAAAAAAAAAAAAAAAATTGGGTCAACATTCGCTGCCAACCGTGGTGTGTCGTTGGCATCTCTCCTGTGATGTTTCAGCTCTCATATTTCTGTTTCATTCTTTGATATTTTATGAAGATGCCTTGATGATTTGCTGTTGAAAGTGTTCAGGATGCACAAGCTAAGGGGGATCTTTGGTCATATGGAAAGGATGCATTGTTGGCATTCTAATTATTTGCTATGGTCTGATCTCATGCTTGAGATTCTTTGGTCTTGATTGTATAATTTATTTCTATAATTTGATGAAAAGGTCATGTTAAGACCTATGATGTAAAATTTTAATATTCAGTCATGTAAGGACTTGTTCAAATTTGTAAACCCACTTGGTTGGGTAGTTGAGTCAAGTATGTAAATCCACTTAGTTGGATCATTGATTTAAGTATGATTCCTTGGTGATAGGATGAGTTATAGAGTCATGTACTTCATTGAAAAATATGTTTTGAAAATTTAGCATAAACTCAGGGGGAGCATGATACCTTCAGTGCACATCAGATCTACAGAGCTCATCCTTATACAAGGGAAGAAAAACCTTGTGTTGGTTTTGATCTGCCCTTTGCCCTTGATGTCAAAGGGGGAGAGTATTATGTATTATGGTGTTTGAATAATGGCGATGTCAGTATCATGGTTGCCATCAAGTCCAAAGGGGGAGATTGTTGGCAATATGATGCAATGTGTTGTCCTTAATGGCAACCTACTTGATGAAGTTGTTCTTGATGGAAAATGACTTGATGAGTTGTCTTTGATAGCAACCTATTTGTTAATTATGTAAATTTGATGTATCTACAGAGCAGTTCAGAAGTAACAAAGAAAGAAATTCCAGTAAGTGCCAGAGTAATGATGAATAAGATATGTCACAAAGCATACGCGGGTTTATAAAGGCAAAGTAGCGTATGTACGCGTAAAAGTACGTACCAAGTAGCGTATGCCTATTTGCGCTCTAATTTTATAAAACTAGGGGACATGACCATAGTATTGACCCACAGTATTGAGCGTTGGATTATCTATTTGATCCCATCCAGGAATACCATCAGTGGTTAAGTGGTTTTGACTCATGGTATTGATAAAGGCTAAAACTATATAAGGAGAAGAGGATCATAGTGCAAGGTGTGCATTTTTTAGGAATAAATCTCTTTGAGAGATATCTGTATGGTTGAACTCTGTTAGATCTAAATTTATGATGCACCCATGGATATGATGAAGGTTCAAGATCTCTAGATCTAGAAATGATGAATCTCTAGGTTGATCTGCAAAAGAAATGATGAAGAACTGGCGCAAGTCTGCTGATGATAATGAAGAAATCTGGGTAAGTTTATAGATCTGGTATATTCTGCAAAGTCTACTATTTACAGATCTATACGCTAGTTTGTCTTGGTAAAAGCGCATGTATACGCAGGTTCTCTTAATAAAAGGCGCGTATGGAAGTTAGGGTTTCTGAAGTTTATTTACAGATAATATTTCTGTGATTTCTGTTTTCTTTCTGTTGTCGGTCAATGAAGTCTTCTTGAAGTTCTGGGTTGATTGAATATGATGTATGTTGTTGATATGATAATGAACAAATCTAATCAATGATTGAGAAAACATGATGAGGGAAGAATGACTGTATAAACAATTCTGCATGGCTGATAGATTGTCTGAACAGAAATCTGATTTCAGATCTGAATATGAGTCTGAAAAAATTATGAAAGAAAGCATACACAGAGGAATACGCTATTTGGTAAAAGGAAAAGGGTGTGTATACATGGAATCTATAAAGAAAATTTGCGTATTAATTCAGAATATAAAAATGAGTATGCACTGAAGCATACGCAGGTTGGTGTGCAGAAAAGAGCATATGTACGCGGGTTCAGTAAATAAAAACAGTGTATGGTCTCTGAATTAATGGTTTTTCAAGGTTGAATGTGTATCTGATTACCTACTCTGAAGTCTGGGTTATTTCTGACATTCTGGTTACAGTGGTATTGTTGTTCTGATTGAAGTTTTGGGTAAAGTATGGTTGTTGATGTTAAGGGGTTGTATTGAAGTTGTTTTGATCCAGTATGAAAATTATGAAACGTGGTCTGTATTGGATTTGAGGGTTGAAGCCTTCAGTATGAAAGTGGAAGCTTTCTGCCAGTAGAAGTTGGTGCTAAAATCAGGGGGTCGAATCTCCCTTCCACGAGAGGCTGGTAAACGAGATCAGGGGGTTGGAGCTCCCTTCCAGTTGCAGCTAGAAAACGAGAGAAGTTTGCAGCCTTTTGCAGGTAGAAGCCTGTGTACTAGTATGAGTCTGCATCAGTACAATGTTTTAAAAAGTTGTCTATATAATAAATATTGAAGACAGAGACGATAGCAGTGGTGGTTTTCTCCCGAATTGGGTTTCCACCTTAAATATTGGTGTTCATGTGTGTGATGCTTTACACTGTTGATTACTGCTCATAACTTCTGATTATCTAGCCTGATACATAACTGATAAATCTGTTTAAAAATACTGCTTCTAAGAAATTTTCTAAATCTGAAAGGTAAATCAGTATACGATAGTTTCCTTCTGTATTTCTGCGTGCATACGCTAGTTCAGTTCATAAAAACCGCGTATGGAAATCTGCTCAAAGAAAAGGTTAAATTTATTTTATAAACTCTAAATACTAATTCACCCCCCCTCCCCTTCTTAGTATTTTTTCCCAACAGATACTCTAAAAAATTAACTTATGGAAAAGGAGAAGCACAATGAGAAATTAGAATGTGAAATAGTAAGTCTAAGAAAGGAAATTGAGAAAGTGAAAACTTTAAATCTTAGATTTGCTAAAGGATCTGAAACCTTAGATGAAATTATCAAGGTACAACGCTCTCCTCTTATAAATACGGGTCTTGGATATATTGGAGAATCATCTCAGTCTTTAGCACCAAGCTATCTAAATGTAGCAAAAGCCAGCTTACAACATTATGTCTCTCAGCAAAAGAACAAAGAAACCACACAGGTGAAGCATTACCACTTTAATACAAGGAAGAACAATAACAGAAATATCAATCAGCAGGTAAATATAAATAGAAGGTTTCATGATCGCAGAAATTTCTTCTTTAATGGACAATGTTTCTCATGTCATAATTTTGGTCATAAGGTTGCTCAATGTGTTGCATACAAAACCATCATGACGAGAGAAGCAAGAAAGCAAAGAAATGAGACTGGAATAAAGAAGAATACTTATAACAACTTTTCTCCTCTTCAAAATGAGATTGAATGTGCTTATTGCAATAACTTTGGTCATGAAGAATCTGAATGCAGGAGCAAACTTCAGCCAAAAGAGCATATACCTTCAAATTCCAAGGTTTGGAAAAAGAAGGACTTACAGGTTGAAAGTTGTGGCATAGCATTATTTGCAGAAGGGGAAGAAAATCAATGGTACATTGATAGTGGATGCTCAAAACACATGACATGTGATAGAAATAAACTCCTTTCATACAATGCTCTAGAGAAAGAAAAGAATGTTACTTTTGGAAATGACTCTCCTGCTTTCATTAAAGGAAAAGGTTATGTTTTTCTAAAAGAAAAGGTGAAAGCTAATAATTTTATGTATGTGGATGAATTAAAGCACAACCTGTTAAGTGTGAGTCAAATTTGTGATCAAGGAAATGAAGTTGTATTTAGTTCAAAAGAATGTGTTCTACGTGAACTTGACACATGAAAAACGGTAATAAAAGGAACTAGAACACCAAGCAATCTGTATGTATTGAAAGGTGGCCAAGAACAATGCTACTTGGGTAAATCTTCAGAAAATTGGTTATGGCACAGAAGGTTGGGACATTTGAGCTTCTCTCAAATAAGAAAATCCAGTAGACTCATAGCAATTCTTGATCTTCCCAACATCACTCTACCTGAAAGTACCATATGCAAATCATGCCAATTTGGTAAGAAAACCAGGGTGCAATTCAATGCTAAATAAGGATCAGCAAGTAAGCCTCTTGAACTTATACTGATCTCTATGGTCCTGTAAAAAAAATTCACCTCGTGGAGAACAATACTATATTGTATTTATTGATGACTTCTCTAGAATGTGTTGGATTAGTTTACTGAAACATAAAGATGAAGCATTTGAAAAATTTAAGATCTTCAAAGCTTTGGTTGAAAATGAATTAGATATAAAAATCAAATGTCTCAGATCTGACTGAGGAGGAGAATATGTATCAGATGAATTCTTTGATTTTTGTTAACATCATGGCATAAAAAGATAGTTTTCTGTAGTTGGAACCCCACAACAAAATGGTGTCGCATAAAGGATGAATAGAACAATTCAACAAATGGCTCAGGATATGCTTGATGAATCTGGAACTCCCGATACCTTTTGGGGAGAAGCAGCACATACTATGGTAAATATTCTGAACAAGGCTCATGTTTGGATTAACAGTGATAAAACTCTCTATGAACTCTGGTATGGCAATCTTCCCACCGTAAAGAATTTTAGAGTTTTCGGAAGCAAATGTTTTATCAAAAACAATGATGAAAAACTTGGCAAGTTTGAACCTAGAGCAAATGAAGGAACATTTCTTTGTTACTCTTCTAGAAGTAAAGCATATAAATGTTACAATAAAAGACTTCGGAAGATTGTTGAATGTATTGATGTTGTAATTGATGAGTCTCTCTCAGCTCCAAAAAAGGAAATAACAACAACAACTGAAGATTATGATGATGTATATATTCCTGCATCAAATAGAAACAATATAGAAGGTGAACCCAATGAAGCATCAGAAGAAGATCTATCTGAAAAGGCTCCATCCAGGTATGTACAAAAGAATCATCCAGAACCTCAAATTTTGGGAGAAAAGGGATCAAGTGTCCAAACAAGAAGAACTCTTGTAGGATCTCCTATCTATCTAGCATTTCTATCTACTATTGAACCACAGAATGTCAATCAAGCTAGTAAAGATGAATGTTGGATTCAAGTCATGAATGAAGAACTTCATCAGATTGAAAAGAATCATACTTAGGAATTGGTTCCAAGACCTCATGACAAAAATGTGATTGGAAAAAAATGGATATTCAAAAACAAGTTAAATGAAAATGGAGATGTTATTAGAAACAAGGCTAGACTTGTTTGTAAAGGGTATGCACAACAAGAAGGTATATACTTTGAAGAAACATTTTCTTAGCTAGACTTGAAGCCATAAGAATGTTTCTTTCTTTTTCAAGTTTTCAACAAATCAAAGTTTATCCAATGGATGTTAAATCTACCTTCCTCAATGGTGATCTAGAAGAAGAAGTTTATATAGAACAACCAGAAGGATTCATTCTGGGAAATGATGAAAAACTTGTTTGCAAACTTAAAAAGGCTTTATATGGTCTCAAACAAGCTCCTCGGGCATGGTACTATTGTCTTCACAAATATCTTCATCAACAAGGTTTTAAAAAGGGATATGTTGATAGTAATTTATATACAAAAATAGAGAATGATAAACTGTTAATTGTGGTTGTATATGTTGGTGACATCATTTTTGGAAGTAATGAAGAGTCCATGAGTCAAAAATTTGCTTCTATTATGCAGCAAGAATTTCAAATGTCTTTATTTTGGGAATTAACATTCTTTCTTGGCTTACAAGTGCAACAAGCAACAGATGGCATATTTTTATCACAAGAAAAATATCTTAAGAAAATTCTGAAGAAGTATGGGATGGAAGACTGCAAACCTATGAGTACGCCCATGGTAACTGGATGTAACCTCAGTTCTCATGATGATTCTCCCACGGTAAATCAACCAGAATATAGATCCATGATTGGAAGTCTGCTTTATCTAACCAGGACAAGACTAGATATCATGCATGTAGTTGGGATTGTTGGACGATTCCAAGATAATCCAAAAGAGTCTCATCTTCAGGGTGTAAAAAGAATATTCAAATATCTACAAGGTACTCAAGACTTCGGTTTATGGTATCCAAAGAATGTTGATCTCACTCTTCATGCTTACACAGATGTAGATTGGGCTGGAAATGTTGATGATCGAAAAAGCACTAGTGGAGGTGCATTCTATATGGGGCCCCAATTAGTATCTTGGTTCGGCAAGAAACAAAGTTCTATTGCCTTATCTACAACAAAATCAGAATATGTGGTTGTCACATCATGCTGCACACAGCTCCTTTGGATGATGCAGACTCTACAAGACATTCAAATCAAGTGGTCACCTCCCATCTCCATTTTATGTGATAATACAAGTGCTATTAGTATCTCAAAGAATCATGTTATGCATTCCAAGACTAAGCACATTCCTATCAAGTATCACTTCCTACGTGAACAAGTGCTTGAACAAAAGGTTAAATTGGAGTATGTTCCCTCCAAAGAACAAGTTTTTGATATATTTACTAAACCTCTTCCTAGGGAAGCATTCAAATATCTTAGACAAAAGTTGGGAGTTGTTTCTGTCTCTCTGATTAAATCTGCTTAATTTCAGAAGTTTAAATTTGATACGCGGGTTTCATAAAGACAAATTGTGTATATATGCAAGTTTCTATGCATAAAACCACGTATGGGTTTTGCTAATAGAAATTATCTTGGTCAGCGCTCAGAATAGTTGTGGTGTTGTTGGGTAATCTCTGTTGTTGTTCCAGTATTCATATTTTTATATCATTCTCTCATAAATATGCTTTGATGAATTGGTTGTTGAAAGTGTTCAGGATGCATCAGCTTAGGGGGAGCACCTGTCTTGCTGAAAAGGATGCATTGTTGGCATTATGATTGGTTTATGATATATGATCTTTCTCTTGAGATCTTTTGGTCCTGTTAATGACATATCATTTCTATAATTTGATGAAAAGGGGATGTTGACTCTCATGATGTAAATTGTTATATTCAGTCATGTACATACTTGTTCTACTTTGTAAACCCACTTGGTTGGGTAGTTGAGTCAAATATGTAATTCCACTTGGTTGGATCATTGATGTAAGTATGAGTCATTGGTGATAGGAAAGGTCATACTTGATTGAGTTATAGATTCATTGAAAATATCTGAAGATTCAGCATACACTCAGCGGGAGCATGATCAAAATAGTGCCCTTTGCTTTTGATGTCAAAGGGGGAGAGAATTTTGGGTGTTTGAAGAATTTGAATAATGGTTATATATATCTATCTTTTGTAGTGATCAAACACCATCATGGTTGCCATCAAGTCCAAAGGGGGAGATTGTTGGAAATATAATTCCTATGTCTTAATATGTTGTCCTTGATGGCAACTCTCTGGTAAAATATGGAGTATATGTCTTCAGTAGAAGCTCAGGAGTCCATCAGAAGAAATGTGTAATGCCAACAAACTATTTGGTAATATTCATATTGAAGATTGTATACGCCGGTTTGTACAGGAGAAGTCGCATATATACACGGATAAGAACGATCCAAGTCACGTATGCCTTTTTGCGCTCCAAAAGGATAATACCAGGGGCATTACCATGGTATTATCCCACAGAATTGAGCGTCATGTCGTTTATTTGACTTCGTCCAAGAATACCATCAACAGTTGTGTGGTTTTGACTCATGGTATTGGTAAAGGATAAATCTATATAAGGAGAAGAAGATCATAGTGAAAAGGTATGCAAGTGTAAGGGCTATCACTAAATACTTCTCTCTGAAGTATATATGCACTCGACAAACTCAGTTTTATTGATAAATCTGAAGTTATGATGCACCCTTGGATAGATTGATGGATCAAGACCTAAAATGACTATGTTCTTGCATGATTTATTGAAGAGATGATTAAATCTGAGACCTGACGCATGTTTGTTGAAGTGGAGTGAAGAAATATGGGTAAGTTCTATAGATCTGAAAACATTTTTTTGAATTAATATTTACAAATCTATATGCTAGTTCGTCTTAGTAAAAGCGTGTATATACGCGGGTTTGCTTCAGAAAAGGCACGTATGGAATTTAGGGTTTTCTGAAGCTCATTGCAGAGGTTTTTTGTTATTGTTAGTATCTTTCTATTGTCTATTAATGAATTCTTCATATAGATATGGGTTGCTTGATTACTGAATATGCTGCTAAGTTGATTATGTAAAAATCTGATCAGTGAGTGAGAAAATATGTGTTATGTTGACTGACTGATCAGGGGTTCTGCAATTATGAAAAGATATCTCACTGAAAGACTCAGATCTGGATCTGAGATTGAATATATTCTGAAAAACAGTGTTCACAGATCAATATGCAGGTTGGTGTTAAGGAAATCACGTATACACGTGGGTTTAGTAAAGCAAAGTGGCGTATGCTTTTTAAGATAATGAATGTTCAGGGTTGAGTCTGATTTTGCATATTAATTCTAAAGTCTTGGTTTATTACTGTGTTATGGTTACAATGGTCTCACTGTTATGATTGAATTATTGGGTGAAGTTTATGGTTGTTGATGTTTAAGAAGAGTTGTGTTGATGTTGTTTGATTCAGTGTGAAAATTGATGAAAAGTGGTCTACAGTGATTCTAAGGGAAGTAGCAGCTTCCTACCAGTAGAAGCTAGTATTCTGATCAGGGGGTTGAAGCTCCCTTCCAATAGTGGGTGGTAAATGAGACCAGGGGGTTGTAGCTCCCTTCCATTTGCAGCTGGAAAATGAGAGAAGGTTGTAGCCTTTTGCAGGTAGATGCCTGCGAACTGATATGAGTCTGCATAAGTACAATATTGTAAGCAATTTTCCATATAATAAATATTGAAGACATAGACGACAGAAGGGGTGGTTTTCTCCCGAATTGGGTTTCCACCTTAAATATTTGTGTTCATGTGTGTTTCTCTTGTGTGATGATTTATTCTGTAGTTATTACACACATTTACCGATTAACTAACAAATGCATGACTGATAAACTAAGCTATAGATTGTTTCATAAAAGTTTTTCTAATAATAAAATTATATCAGTATACGCTAGTTTCTTTTGGTATATGCACGTGTATACATGAGTTGGGTTCATCAAAGGCGCGTATATAATTCAGTAAAGAAAAAGTTAAATTATCAATAAGCTCTAAATACTGATTCACCCCCACCCCTCCCAGTATTTTTCCCAACATCCTCCACCATATGTGGATCCCAAAGCTCATCCTCCACTCCTATAAATCCCTTTTCATTCCATTGAATCAGCTAGTCAGAGATAGCTAGAATAGACCAAGAGATGATAGCAGAGAATAGTCCATAGTTGTAAGTGAGAGTTTGAACATTTCACGTCTTCGAGTTGAATTGATGAACAAATTCTTTGAGACGTGCCCGATTGAACCCGTCAAAGGAGGTCTACACCGTCAAGGCGCAAGTTGTAAACTCCCTTTTTGTATGTTAATATGACATGACTGATTTCTAGTTCCATCTTTGTCTATGTTAGTATTCAAAGTTTCTGACTCTCCTTGACTAGTTAGATAGTTGTAAACGAATATGTATACTTGTATGTTGTTAGTGTTTTTCTGATATTTGTGCAGGTGTGTAAATGTCACTACCAATGGAGTGCAAGTCTTGAAGGACAAAGATCGAGGGATCGCTGCAACATACTACATCAAGAGCATTGGATTGAGGTAGGACATCTATTCCAATCCACATTTCGTTTATAAACTAGGAATTTAGAAACCAACATGTTCCCTTGTTGCTAGACCCACCCTAGGACTAGAGGGATCATCTATGTTCACAGAGGGGATTTTCCTTCACAACAATAGGATATACTTAAATTTTCACTATTTTTTAACCATCAAATAAGTGGAGAAAGTTTTGATTGATTTCCATAGTGGATCTTGTGGTGGATGTCTCTTTGGACTAGAAACTACCTAGAAAATTTTGTGTGTAAATTACTTTTGGTCATAAATTTTTAAATATTGAATTGAATTAGTTAATAAGTGTCATCCATGTCAAGTTTTTTCTAGGAATATGCATGCACATTTAACTCCTATTTTTCCTATTATCATTGGCGGCCCTTCCACCAAGTGTGGAGTGGATTTCACAAAGTCTCATCCAACCTAGACTAGGGGGCACAACTATATTATGATGGAATTATATTACATTATGAAGTGGGATTAATTCATGCTAAAATTATCAAATAATGATGAGGCAAATACAATTTTCATATTCAATCAAGTCATTACAAGATTTTTTGTACCTAGAGAGATTGTGAGTAACCATGGAAGTCACTTTCAAGATAATATGATGATTGAGTTAGCTTCAGTGTTGGGGTTCAAACAAGATAACTCTTCTCCTTATCAACCCTAAGAAAATTCTCAGGTCAAAGTAATCAATAAGTCCTTGAAATCCATTCAGAAATGAACCATTAACATAACCAAGACCAATTGGCATATCATGTTGAATCATGTTCTTTGGGCATACAAAACCTCAGTCAAGATTTCTATAAGGTTTTCTCCATTGTAACTCATTCACGTGGTGGAATTATTTCTATTGAATGAATATGAGATATTGTCTCTTAGATTAGTAGTCAAGCTCCTTTTGAACATGTCTAGTTTAGAACAGAATCTTGTTTACTTAGAGCATCTTGATTAGTAGCATTGAGATGTTTCTATAGCTAATGAGGAACATTAAAAAATGTGTAAAAATCTAGTATGACAATTCTATCTACCCTAAGATATTATTTGAGGGAGATTGTGCCTTGTTCTATGACTAAGATAAGGATTCTTTAGGAGAAGGAAAGTTCAATTCAATGTGGTACAGGCCTTACATTATGAGGCATGTGCTCAAGAAATCAGCATATGAACTTGTAGATTATGATGGAAACATATTAGCGAACCCAGAATTGGCCTCTATATCAAGAAGTATTATGCTTGAGTGTTTTAATTTTCACAATTGTTGTACATAGTATTAGTTTTTGCTTTTTTTCAATTGTACTTATCATGGTTTCGACATTCTTGATAGATGTTGAAAAATGATTTGATCTATATAGGATTCACTAATGGTGTTATTCTTCACACTCGAAACTTAGCTTCCACAACTTGGGGTAATATATTCTCCAAGTGGCCAATTGACTGCATCTGGAGTTGCTTGCATCATTTTTGTGACTAACAATATCGTTGAGTGTTGTGCCTTATTGAGCTATTCTCGGATGTCATTTATCATGGCATCTAGTCTAAAGTGGTTCACTTGGATTCTCAATTGGTAGTGTCTCAGTTAGATAATCAACATCATTTACATGATCATACTTTATTGAGATTTCTACATGTAATGTTATTTGAAAAATATTTAATTTCATTAGTATGTTCATATATCTAGAAATAAAACCATTTATGCACTAGAAAAATATGCATTAGATTGACATTCATATCATTCACAACATTGAAGGTATCATAAAATCACTGAATCCGAAAATTTTGTGTGTGTGCATTTAAATATGTATATTAATATATATTAAGTACAAAAAAGTGTACAAATGTCTTACATAATTTAAGATTTAAGCACATTGATTATGCATCCATAATATAATCTTGCTAATATGATATCATAATTATAAATTAGGCCTCAGGCCCTCGGCCCTTATGTGACTTGTGGTAGCAAAAGATGGTGTTTTCTTCTTGTTGGAATAATCACACCCATTCCTATGGTACTCCCACCACATGACATTGGATTCCCTAGGGAGATCCTTAATTTGTGCCATGGACACCTGTCGGGTCAAACCTGCGAAGTTCCTTTCTACATTTTTTCATCATCTAACCCCCATTTTGTGGTATATTTTTAGTGTTACTTAAGATTAAATGAAAATATGTAGACAAATGTCTAAATATCTAGAAGAATTTTCAATGTTCATTTGCATCCCTCACTTGTATTTTATATACCATGTCTATATTTGGAATTTTTTCCAACAATGTGGATTATATAAGTAGAGGAGCTTAAGTAGTTAATAATTCACTATGTTTGGGTTTGAAATTTCTAATAAGAAGCCTCACAATCTGCATGATGTAATATTATGCAACTCATTAGTTGATTTGATATGTGTCATTAAATCACCTATTCTGGCATTGCCACATCAATATATATATCTACATATGTGTGTATGTATGTATAAAATATGATATGTTTTTGTAATTGCTCAACAAGTTTGATAACTAAGTGTTGTGCTATACAATAACCTCCCATTTATTTTTTATAAATAGGGACCCTTTAAAAATAAATAGGAAATTCCTTTTATAATTTCCTAAAATAAAAATATAAATAAATAAATAAAAACTTAGAAAATAAAATTTATGTTTTTTCCTTTAAAAAAGCGCATCGCATATTACATATCTTATCTCAAAAAAGAATTATAAAACGTAAGATATGCGAACTGCGAAATGTGCTCGAAGCCTTTCCGAGTAAATAATTAAAAACCTTGTAAAAACATCAAAATCATCGTTTTATTCTTCCTTTTTCGCATCGCACTTTAGTTAATCAATAAAGCCTTAAGAAACAAATGATATAAGTCGTGATACCCGTGGACCCGACAAGCAAATAAAATATAAAATATAAAATCTTTCGCGATCGCGTCCACTTTAACTTTTTCGCAATTCGCATTGTGCGCAACTTATAATATACATTCAAACGTTATCTTATAAAATTTGAGATCTGTGATTTGTGTAGATCGCATTTCGCAGCCTTTAAAGATTAAGCATCGAGAAATATTATAAGGAATTATTGTGATTTGCGTATTAAATGAATTCAGTGTGTGAAAACATCTTATGTCATATCAAATGGAATTTAAGATCTTAACGGCTTTAAAATGATTGATAGATCTTACGTTCGAGGCCATGTGATATATTAAATTAGGAATTATGAAAGATGATTGATAGGTTGACATCTTCTCGTGTGCATTGGAAGTAAATTATTGATTTACTCTTATGAGACTCCTTATATATTAAATTCACTTTGCTCTCATGAAATCAAGTAGTTGTTTGAAGAAGTTAAAAATGAGCAAAAGAGGCAAGGAAATCTCTCAAACATCATCCACAGAAGATGCAGATATGTCTTCATTATTTTCAGACACCGTCTGCAATAAAGACTGTGGCAGTTCGCCATGGGAGGCAATGTACAAACTCTTTGAAGATGAAGGACCAAGGGTGATAGAAAAAGTTTCTGCTACATGCACTAATTCTATCTCTTATGCAACCCTTTTTGATGTTGCATGCTCGCACATTCACAGAATAGCAGCGAGACCAAAGATTCTTCCTTATACAAAGATGATTAAGTGGGAAATTGACCACTTAAACATTGAAGATAGAATTTTCAATAATTCGAGAGGAGAGATTATGGGTTCTTTCAAAGCAGAGGATTTAGCAACAATGTATCATCTACCAACCCCACAGCAGAGATATGACAATAAGTATGTGCAGACTTTCAAATCAAAACATCCAAATCTTATCAAATTCATCCATGAACAGAAAGACAATGAAGGGAAATTGAAGCAAGACAATTCTGGTACGTACCCAATTGCACAAATTCCCAACCCTTATTGTTATGATGTCGGTATTTTGTGTAGAATATTTTCCAAGCCTAATAGTACTAGATTTTCAAGAGATTGGGTTCCCATAATTGACGCAATCTTCAATTCATCTATCCTAAATTGGCCGGACATTCTATCCAATTTCCTAGCCAAGCATATCACTGAATATAGGAATAAAAGAAGTGCTTCGCTCAAAGAAATACCTTTGTTTTATATGTTTTCTTATTTCATGGATTCCATTTGTTTTAATTCTAATTTTCCTACCATGGGTTGGAAATGGACCACCAAAAACCCTACCCCGATTCATATCTAGCATAGAGAACTCTGGGATTCCGAGTTCCACTTGCACTTCTATAAAATTTGCTACGAAGTCATATTGCCCATGAATCAAATGATTTTCAACAAAAAGGCTCCAAGGGTTTCTGAAGAAGCCAATGTAGATATTCTTCCCGTAGCAAGATGGTTTGCTGAAGAAAAGATCACATATATTAGAGTATTTGGGAGTTATGCTTCTCCCCATGTTTCACCTTACTCTGTTCCAGATAAATTACTTGCAAAAGAAATAGGTGTCACAAAATAGTTAAAAGATGATAAAAAGGCTATTTGGCCTACTTTCCCTCTACAGTGTGGCACCTTTTCTCTGGCTAATATTGGCCATACATACAAAGAATTTCCCAAGATTCGGTTGTTGAAATTGGCATTTATGCCAGGAAGATTATATGATCCCAATGATGTGATTAAAAATTACATCACAGAGCTAAAAATGAAGCCTTTTGTAAAGGAAGAAGATAAATTTGATGATTTCTTCCAAGGCATGGAAAATTTCTCTGATGTTATCAAATACGTTTCTAGTCAATTAAGTCAAGAAGATGCTGAAGCTTTTCAAACATATAGAAACAACAGACTAGAAAAGGTTCCTTTGAATCTTTTGACTAATGAAGATGAAAAACACACTCCAAGTGTTAGTATAGATGATGAAATGAAAGATATATCTGAAAATGAATCAGGTCAATCACAGCAGCAATCTGATAATTAGGATCAATCTGAGGAATTCGAATCTAAGAAAGCAAATTCAAAAATTGACCAAATTCTTCAAGAGATAGAAATGCTGGAGAAAACAAAGAACAATGGGACAAAATAAAATTCGGAAACAGTTCAACATACTCATAGCATGTTAGATCAATCCAATCCCTCTCAAGTAAAAGATCTGATGAATGAATGGGAATAATTTTCTCAAGCAATGAAGACTTCAAAAGAAAATCCCAATATTGATCAGACATCAAGTTTTCAAACACCAGAACCTTCACATAAAATGGTTGAAACTTTCAATCTGCTACAAAGAGTTCCAACAATGCATGACAAAGAAATCATATCGGCCTACCCTATAGATCAAATATTTCTGCAGATCGAAGATATTCTGTCATTAGACATTTTCTACAATCCTAGCTACAAAGTTGTGGTTAAAAGGAATAAAGGAAGAAGGATTGATGAAAAACTCCAAAACCAAAAAATGAATCAGTTGATGTACTTTGGAAGGATTCCTTAGATGATCCCATTGAACATCTAACCAAGTTATCACAATATGCAGGGGGATATGCCACCGCTACTGTTGATAAAGCTACTGAGTTTAGAATATTGCTGAAACAAAAGGAAGCCAAAGTACAAGAATTAGAACAGTTTCTAAATGAAGAGAAAGCCAAGTCCATTGAGCAGATCAAAATAAGCACAGCTCAATTTCATGAAGATATTGAAAACCTCAAATTGAAGTCTGGGATAGAGCTTAATGAAAAGCAAGCACATCTGGAAAAATCAACGGTTGAATTACAGAGTCAACAACAATTAGAACAATTCATCAAAGAAACACTTGATGTAAATACTCTGTTAAAGAAAGAACAAGAAATGTTTTGTCACCAAGCTTCCATGATTGATTCTTATTGTGATTCCAATAAGATAATGATTCAACAAATAGCAATTCAGAAATTGGAATGTGAAAGACTTGAAAAGAAAATCGAAGAACACATTCAGTGGCAAATTTCAGACACAGGAAAACAAGCTAATCTACCACAAATAGACAAGCTTCACAAAGAATTGTTATTCACAAAATGGAGAGCACAAATTAATCAAGCAGAGAAAGTAGCAACCAAGACGTCCAAGAAATCAAATGAGAATATTCAGTCTATATGTGATCAATTGTTTAAAACAGAACTTCTTAAAGAAAACATGTCTGATGTGTTTTTAGGAACAAGGGAAGTAGAATTAAAGTGGAGACAGAGAGCAGATACACAAGAGGGAATGATCAAAAAAGTTAAAAAGTTTGATCAGGAAAATTACTGGAATTTTCTGATCAAACCTTACCATCAACATCAAACACTTCAGTCTCTTACAGATTCAGCAAAAAGATCTTAGTCAGTAATCTCAAATGTTATTTTCAAGGGACAGATTCGATCACGGATATCACAGCCAGCTCAGCTTAAAGCAATGCTAGATATTTTTCAACTTCGTGATCACACTAAAAAAGAAAGGCAGGATTCGCAAAGTTAGGATTGTTAGTTCAAATTTCCTAGATTATTGTTTAATTTTTTAGAGGAAGGTTGTTTGAAACCTCCTCTACATTTTTGTAATAATTTAATTTTAGTTTGTAGATAGTTTAGTATTTAAACCCTTCTCATGCATTTAGAGAAGGGTCCAGAATTTTATTGAGAACATTTGCAAAGAATGCTTAATTGTAAGTAAGTTTGTGAATGCCTTGATAAAGTAATGGAACACGGCCTTTTCAGTTATATATCATCTTGTTGATCAATGTTGATGCACTTTTTTATTCTTTGAAAGACTTATTGATAGAGGAGTTGAATGTGGCCTATTATCGTTGATCAGACGAACAGATCAATACACATCTGGTACTATTATCATGTATGCTAATTCTATTTTTTTTTAATATTAGTGATGAATCTAGCTTTCATGAATTATATATGAAATCGATTGTTTTTATCAGAAATATAAGTTGCACTATTGTACGATATAAAGATAGAAATTGGTTTGTTTTATATATGATTATCATATATATGCGATATATTTCTCATTTTCTTTTGATTAACTATTTTTTCAAGAGAATCATCTTACAAAGTAATAATTCTATTAAAACTGTGATGATCTTCATCATCACAAATTGAATATATATCATTTTAGATTGCATCAAACTAGTATTATCCCGAGTTAGATTAAATTAGGCTTAAATTCAAAGTTTTGCATTTTAGAATAAATTTGTTCTAGTTTTTAGTAATTCTTCATGCAAATCCTTTGAGAGAAACCCAACAATCAAACAAAAACCCAAATCTGGGAAACTGGTCCCATTATATCCAGTCGGAGCCACTATCCCAAACAAAAAAGGAGTTGTCTTAAGATCCGGACCGGGCGGTTATCCCCCTTGTTGTTGCCACAGATTTCTGAGGCCTCAACACTAAGTTAGCAAGATTGTTGTCAATATTCCTCAAGTTTTGTATTAACTAATATCCTAAATGATTAAGGATTGTTGAATTGATTGATTTCCCATTATCAAATGAACTATGAGTTTGCCTACTTTTCTCCTTTTTGCAGTTAAATAATATAAATATACTCCATAATAAACTGAACATGTAAACTATCTAAGCTTATTGATAACCACATCAATATTAAAATTATAAAGTACTCAATAAAAATTTGATATGATGTAACAGACTCGGGAAAAAGTTCATGTAATAAAATTTAATAAAGGTAAAATAAGACCACGATTAAGGGACACTTATTCCAAGTTGAATGTTGAGAAAATATATCTTAATGGGCATCATTGGATATGTGTTTATGGCTAAGGAAACTTGGTAAAAGGAAATGGCTAAGACATTAAAGAGGCAAAAAATATTTTTGGCACATTTATTTATGAAAATAAAGGAAATTAGGAGAAAAGGAACGTAAAAGGTCACAAGTTGGATGTGAGGAGGAAAATGAAAGAAAATAATGGAAAATGAAGAAAATAGAGGTCTCATTTATAAAAAGGATTATGAGAATCAGTTCATGGCTTTTTTCAGTTCATTTTTGGAGCTCTCTCATTATTCTCTCTCTCTCACTCTCTTGGATACTTAGATTTTTCTTGAAGCAATTCAACATTGAGCCAAGGAGGAGGAAAGACAAGAAAGGAAAGGAAAGTAAAGATCAAGCACGGAAGAGCAGCATCTAGAAGCTTCAGCAGGAATACTTGCAGGTAACATATTGCATATGTGATTTCCTAGTTGGTTTGGACATCCATGGCTTATGCATGTTGGTATTTGGTTCTCTTTCTGTCGGTGGCATGGTTTTCCCGAGTTTTGACAGTGATTTTCAGGCTTGCCTTGCCTTTTTCCGGATCCCATGGTGTGTTGGGATTTTGATCTTGGTTTTGAGCTTTGGAATTTCTAGATGGATTTCAGAATCCAGGGCGGAGGTAATCTCAAATTCATTCCCAATGGCCTAGGAATCCCTTGACTGATTTTGGCGAGATACACGGTAAAGCCTGAGGGAGGTGTCTTGGTTTAGGGCCTAGTGGTCCAGGATTGGATTGTGGTAAATCCAGAGAGATAGGGAGATGGAAAATTCCTTAAGGATGGTGATGGATTCTGGATGGAATTCCAAATTTGGTTCGGTTTTTTTATCGGAGCACCAGTTTTGGTGTGATCATGGTATGGTGAGAGTGGAGGTGGTTTAGCCTCTAGATTCCCTTGGTTGTGTTTTGGATTGGTTTATCCATGAGATCCTACATTCATGCTTGGAATATGGCACAGGGATGACTAAATGAAGAGAGATTTGGCTCAACCATGTCGATGGTCGAGTGGTATGTGGAAATATCGAACCTACTCGGTTGTTTCCTATGTTTAATGGAAGCCAAGCTCTCTTGCTTTTGTACTTATTGATGTGTGGATTTAACGGTTTTTATCTCACTGTTATTTCCATGGTTTTATTCTAGTTATAAGAATGTTTAAATGACTGGTTCATGTCATGGTTATTGTAGGTCTTAACCCTGAACAGAAATTATCTATACACGAATCTTATAACAGAAAATAAGCAATAGAGAGAGCATAAAACATAAAACAGATAAACACAGAGATTTTCCCCTGGATCCCAAATTGGGACTACCAGCTTGATTTTTCATTATATTCCTTTTAGTGTTACAACACATATATATACATGCCGAAGCATACATAAACCCCAATCCATTAACCCTAGATTAGAACATAACCGTAGTTTCCTTTCCCCTGATCGTATCTACAAAATACCAAGGGCTTAAAACTACTCGTACTCTCAAAACCATAAAACTTCATGCACAAAACATGGGTGGGTCCGCATATGAGTGGGACCGCATACCAAAAAAAGGGCCTGCGCGTGGCGCCCGCCTGACTCGATGCGCCCGCCCGTGACCCCCCGTCGCGCCCGCCGCAACGTACAAAGGGGTTGGGCTAGTCATGGAAAGAATATAACACATACCCAACATTCTCCCACTTGTTGTTTATCGAACAATAAAATGGGGCCAGGAGGGTTCACACTTTGGCCAATTCTTCCACACCCATTGTTTCTCTACACCAAGAGAACTTCTGAGTGCTCACAGACTTCGTCAATGCATCTGCAACATTCTTCAAAGTGTCCACCTTTACCAGTAACACCCCTTTAGCCTCAACCATATCTCTAACAAAGTGATATTGAACATCAATGTGCTTTGTCTTTGAATGATAAGCAGGGTTCTTAGCCAAGAAAATTGCACTTTGGCTATCACAGCCTATCCTTATAGCTTGTTGTACCAACCCCATACTTGAACACAATCTCTGTAACCAAATTTCTTCCTTGCTTGCATGAGTGGCTGCTATGTATTCTGCCTCTGTAGTTGAAAGAGCCACTACAGACTGTCTTTTACTCATCCAACTGACTGCGCCTCCAAATAAGCTAAACACATACCCACTTGTAGATCTTCTTTGGTCCAGATCTCCAGCCCAGTTTGCATCAACAAAACCACGAATGTCCAACATTCTTTCCAATCCTGGTCTTCCCTGGTAGCACAAGCCACAATCACTAGTGCCACGTAAATATCTGAAAACCCGCTTCACTGCTGTCCAATGCTCCTTCCCTGGGTTTGACATAAACCTGCTCAATACTCCCACTACATGTGCAATGTCTAGTCTAGTACAGACCATTGCATACATCAGGCTACCCACTACACTTTCATATGGAACACGGGACATATCCTCCACTTCTTCTTGTGTCTTGGGACACTGTTCAGCAGACAGCTTTGCACCTACAGGAATAGGAACACTCACCAATTTACTATCCTGCATATTGAACCTCTGCAATATAGTCTCGACATACTTCCTCTGGTTTAACCAGAGCTTCCTCTTTGCTCGATCTCTCTTAATTTCCATGCCCAAAATATAGTTTGCAGCATCAAGATCCTTCATGTCGAATTTGGAGAACAGTTGGGTCTTCAAATCTTGGATAATTTCTTTTTCATTTCCAATCAACAACATATCATCCACATACAAGACCAAATAAATAACACGGTCACCAATTAATTTAAAATAAACACAGTGATCCTCCTTGCTTCTGGTGAAGCCAAGTCCCCGTATATAGGTATCAAATTTCCGATACCACATCCTTGGTGACTGTTTTAACCCATACAGAGACTTCTTCAACCTACATACTAGTTCTTTCTTACCCTTCACCATAAAGACTTCAGGTTGCTTCATGTATATCTCTTCTTCTAGATCCCCGTGAAGAAATGTTGTCTTCATATCCATCTGTTCTATCTCAAAATTAAATGCAGCAGCAACAGATAGAAGTAATCTAATAGAAGTAACCTTGGCAACAGGAGAAAAAATATCACCAAAATCAATTCCCGGCACCTGGGAATAACCTTTTGCTACCAACCGAGCTTTGTATTTCTCCACCTTGCCGTCTACATTCATCTTCTTCTTAAACACCCATTTGCTCCCAATGGGCTTCCTTCCAGCCGGCAACTCCACCAAATCCCATGCATCATTTTTGTGCAAGGATGCCATTTCATCAACCATGGCCTCCTTCCATAGTTTTCCATCCTCCGAATCTACTGCCTCCCTGACAGTTCTGGGTTCATCATCAGTTATAGTTAAGGCAAAACCTGAACAGAAAGCAGATGGACTATACCTTTCTGGTTGCCTTCTTTCCCGAACTGATCTTCTCAAAGTTGGAGTCTGTGGCTCTTCATCTTCTGAGTCTTCTTCTGTTGTAGAGTCTAATTCATCCTCCTTTAGCTCAAACTCTATCTTCTCAGGTTCCTTTGGTAGGACTTCATGTTTAACAACATCTTTCACTTCTCTAAACACCACATCTCGGTTGTACACAACCTTCCTTGTTTCTTGGTTCCAAAGCTTGTAACCCTTTAAACCATCCTTATACCCAATAAAGATGCACCTTTCATATTTATTATCCAACTTGGTCCTTTTCTCCTTTGGAACATGTACATATGCATCACATCCAAATACCCTTAGATGTGAAAGAGAGGGTTTCTTACCAGTCCATACCTCATGTGGAGTCTTATCCTCCAACGCCGATGAAGGTGATCTATTAACTAAGTAACATGCAGTCTCCACTGCCTCTGCCCAGAATTCTTGTCCTAACCCGGTACCACTGAGCATGCTTCTTGCCTTTTCCATCAGTGTTCTGTTCATTCTTTCCGCAACTCCATTTTGCTGAGGTGTGTATGGAGTAGTCTTCTGCCGTGCTATACCACACTTCTTACAGAACTCTTCAAATTCCTTCTTGCAGAACTCCCCACCATTATCTGTCCTCAATGCCTTTATCTTCTTCTCTCTCTGGTTTTCCACCAGAGCCTTAAATTCTTTAAATTTGTCAAAGACTTCAGATTTCTTCCTCAAGAAATATATCCATGTATTCCTTGAGAAGTCATCTATGAATGAAACATAGTACACAGACTTTCCCAGTGATGGAACTGACACAAGCCCAAACACATCACTGTGCACAAGTTCTAATATCTTGTTTGCCCTCTTAGCACCAGAAGGAAAACTCACCCGATTCTGCTTCCCATATACACAATGTTCACAGAAATCGAAATCCAGAGAAAAATTAGACATACCTTCTACCATACCATCTCTATGTAGTATCCAAAGGCCCTTCTCTCCAATATGTCCAAGCCTTTGATGCCATAGCATGGTCTTTTCTCCAGAGACAGCTAGACTTTCCGTCCCACTTTCAGGAACCTCATGATCTACATGTGTATTGGACACAACTTCCCCTTTGATGCTTCATCAAAGTTCAGTTTAAGGAGTGTTGGGAGGAGGGGACCATACAGATGGAATGGTAGGAGTCAGGAGGGGGGGGGGGGTGTTTGAGGATGATGAATGGAGAAGAGAAAAGAGGAAATTTTTCTAATGGTGGAGGAGCCAAAATTCCTTTCCTTGGGCTTCCAAATCAGAATAAGACTAGGGTAAATAAAGAATGGATTCCTTAATATTTTCTAGAGCATAGGTCCATATAGAATCAAAGTGCAAGGAGGAATATTTGGAATTTTTTCAATTTATCCATTTCCAAATTTCCCAGAAAATAAAACCGAGGAAGAGTGTCCAAATGTGATTAAGGATAGGTTGAAGAAGCCATTATTTTCAATGGATCCCTCCTGAGATGGTTTAAACATAACTACATTGAAAACAAACCCATATGTTCTTTACTCAACAAAGCAAGTCACAAACATAGACTGAGATCAAAATGGTTTGAACATTGTCTCAATTTCATGTGAATTTTCTCTATGAAACCCAAATCAAAATCCCATGTGCTATGATACAATGTTGGGATGATTAAGTTACCATAGAGAAAAATAAAAATAAAAAATTATGTAAGAACAATGGCAGTGTCTAGAGAAATCATTGTATTGAAGCACAAACAATATTTATGCTTCAATAGATAATAGAAAAATCCAAGGACCATCTATAAATAATTTTGGATATGGACCAAGAAAAAAAACCATGGAACCATAGTTGTAACCATCCATAAAAGGTGGATCTAAAAATTCAAATGTGGACACGATTAATTCATATTCTAGTCAACAGTTAACCCCAAGAATGGTTGATTCCCTTGGTCTAATAAGGTGAGGTGTATCAAGGAACTCAATGCTCCAAAATTAAGTGGGCATTCCATGAAGGAATCCTAACATACTCTAATTAGTCTCTTTGTTAACAAAACACAAAATCATGTCATTTCCAAATTTGTGGAATAGTAAAGTACCCAATATGAAATATTGGAGGCCTCTAGTTTAAGCCAAAATTTGAAAGAAATCAAAACACACACACACAGATATATATATATATATATATATATATATATATATATATATATATATATATATATATATATATATATATATATGTAATCTAAGTTACAACTGAAAGTCTAACTTTTCATGGCCTTGCGAGATTCAGGATTAGAGAAGGTATTTAGAAGCCAAAATTTGAAATAAATCAACACGCACACACACACACACATAGAATATGAGTTACAAATAAAAGTATAACTTTTCATACCCTTGCGAGAGTTAGAATTAAAGAAGGTACTTAGAAGCCAAGGATTTAAATAAACTCATAAAATGGAAATAGGTTCTCAATGAAAGGAATAGATACAAAAATATTCACTAGATCACTTCAAGTAATTTCCAAATATCATTACATTTTTATAAAATATAACTAGTGAGCACTAAATAATTTTGAAATCCTGAATAAAATGAATAGAAAATTAAATCAATTAATCAACGTTGAATAATAATGAATATAATGCCACACTATATTTCTTCGCAATGTTTTCAAGATGTCCCCTAATATCAAAAAAGAAATTTTAGTTCTAGAAAGCTCAGAAAGGGAAATAGATAAAATGTTAACTAACTTTCAAAGCTTTAGCATAACTTCACAAAGAGTTATCCTTTTCAATTCATCATTCTTCTTCCTATTGGGGCCCTTGTTTTGAAATGAAACGATTTTGAGTCGCGGGTAACAGATGGCAGAGTGCAACCACAGTAGACAAAGAGTTGTCACGGTTGCGAAGAGCTGGAGAGAAAGTGGCGCGGCAGTTATAGAAACTAGCACAGATGGTAGAAAGGAGCGACAAGAACAAACAATGAAACTCGTAGTGATCAAGAAGATGCTGCAAATAGTAGAGCAGAAAAGAAGGGAAAACTGATAGTCACGTTGGAAAAGGAACAAATAGGCAGCCAACCAGCGTAGACAAGATTTTGGAGTAGTGGAAAGCAAAGGAAGGGAGCCACAGGAGAGCCCTGTTCATTTTTTCTCTCTCTTTTCATTCTATTCTATTCTATTTGATGATATTGTAATTAGTCCTGCTGAGATCGCTCTGAGGAACAATGTAACTATCCTCTATGGTTAATGAAATATACTCTTATCTGGGTTTGATGTCATGAGTTCTATGATGTGTATTTGATTAAGATGAATGTATTGGCCGCGTTAAAATTTATTTTTTCATCTTGAATATGTTCATGAGTATTATCTTGTGCAAAGTAGTTAAACTTGTTCGGAGCACTTAGTTTTGTCTGTTTTATTCTATAGTCAATTTTGGTCGATATATGATCTGTTCCTAATCTTACTAAGGTCATGGAACACCTCGAGTGAGACTCTCTTCTCTTCAGAGTAGAGTGAAAATGTCGGCGTTGTGCTAGACTACATCGGGAACCTTGCTGGCCTCTATCTTGAACTTGGGTCTTTCTCAGAGACCTTCTTTCTCGCCCAAAAATGGTTCCATTGCCGGGACCCCAAATTTCATTTAGAAGCTATATCATGGTATCTCGGATCTTTGAAAGGGAAATACGAAGATAGTGGGATAACCACTTAGATCATTTCATAGCACAACAAGCTGAGTTGAGACAACAAAGGGAGAAAAATGTTAAGAATCAGGTTCTATTCTCTGAATATGCGAGTGATATTTATGAGATCTTCTGGGGAAATTTTCCAGAGGAACTCTATAATTGGTTGCAAAGACTACAAGTCAAGACAGTCCAAGGAAGCTCGCGAAAGATCTGTCGCAAGTGGTTGCGCGAGGATCTGGTAGCCCTCCATAGGTTAGATATCAATTTGACCCGAGCTGTATATTTCTGGGTGCAATCTATCTTGGAAGGATACATAGTGGAATTTGTAGCTGAGTTTTACCATTCCTTTTCGACAGTAGAAGATGTGTTCAAATCTGGATTATGAGGAGATTTGTTGAAGGATATTCCTTTGTGGATTAAATATTTAATGGTAGACGAGGGGTTGATGGAGTTTCAAAAATCCAAGATGGATACTTAAACCTCTAGTACTGGGGGAAGGAGTCAAGGGAGAGATGCTACAAGTAAGTTGGAAGGGGGAATAGGGATATGGATGTCGAGACCTCCAATATGTTGAGGGAGCGACGAGCACATCGGAGGGTGAAAATCACTGAGAAGTGGTGAGAAAGGGTGATGAAGGAGTTGGAGAAGCAGGAAAGTAATCGAAAGGACAAGGAGAAGGTACCACAGATGAGAAAGGAGATGGAAGGTCAGATGGGTTCCCAAGAAATAGGAGGAACCATCAAGGAATTTCGGCAGATGTATAGGATCCCAGCCAAAACAAATAAGGGAGAGAAGTCCAATGGGGAGGATGCGTGCCCCGAGGAGATGTCCGATGTGGAGTTTCATATTGCGATGGGGCAACTATTCCAGGAGGGGCCAACACCCATAACTCAAGGTAAATCTATTCCCTAAAGTTCAAGTAGCTCTAGTCCTGACCTTCCCCTGGTACTCTATCAGCCACTAGGTGAAATTTTTGTTAAGTTCCGAGAATTGAGCAAGTTGAATAGTGTTCAATATACAACAATAATATACACTAGCAGTAGTGCTAGTAATACCATTTCACAGCCGGGAAACAGGGGTTTTATTTTAGTAACACCCACACAAGGAAGCATGGAGTGATCATTTACCCGATACCCAGAGTTCTCTGGGAGGGGTAATGATGATGTGGAACAACACTGGTATCTCTGCAAAGCCATATGGAGGGCTCGATAGACACCAGTGGCAGGTAAGTTGATCGTGTTTCAAACTACTCTCGGGGAGAGAGCTCTATGCTAGTTTATTAAATGGTCTGAAGCTCATCAGAACCCAGCGATAGTTGGTATAAAGAGATAATTTGTTAAAGAATTCAAGTTACCCCAAACATATCAGGAAGGTTTGTCAGAGATTTGGGTGATTAAGTAGAGAGAAGGGGAGACTGCATGGGATCTGATGAGAAGATTCAAGGATGCGATTGGAAAATTGAGTTACCCAATCGATCTAAATCCTCAGAGAGATTGGTTCATCAAGGCCTTCTTCCATTGACAAGAACTCCATTAACACAACAAAAGATTGACACATTACAAGATGCATTGGAGCAAGCTATGAAAATAGAGGCCATGGCAGGATATCCGCAGGAGTTCAAAGGAGGGACCACAACTCAAGACCCTTCCATATTTGGATTACAACATTAGATAGCTAGTCTAACAAAAATTTGAAGGAAATTCAACCAATGTGGCCTACAAGACCCAATGTATGGTGTACGCACTATCCAATGGAGGGACATGGGGTAACCGAATGTCCAAGGTTGCAGGGCCAAAATGTGGGGACATCAGCAGTAGGGGCGCAGGGAGCTCTACTAGTAGGAGGAGTTGCGTAGATAAACACTCAAGGGCTATATCCACCGCAACACTAGTACCCAAGGTTCCTTGTGCAATAGAATCAGGCCGCAACAAAATATTGTGAGATATGCAAAAGAATTGGTCATCCGCCCCGCCTATGCCCAATCTTGCAAAAATACTCCAATGTTCTGAACACCATATACTTTGAGTTTTGTGCTTCCACAACACACAACACATAGCAGTGTAGAGCTCTGGATGCATTAGCGAAACGATTGGACATGCCTTCATATACAATGAATGAGGCTCCCAGGGGACGACAAGGAGGTATGAGAGGAGGCCGAGCTGGAGGAAGAGGACCTGTAAGATGTTACAACTGTGACCAAGAGGGCCACATAGCCAAGGAAAGTCCACTTCATAGAAGACCATGGTGCTCTCAGTTAAGAGTCAATACGCACACAATAGAAGACTGCCCAGAGCTAATTAAAGTATGGGAAGAAAGAGCCAGATAAAGAGGAGAAAATCTAGTAAATGCAAAGCCAAGAATAATAGAGGCTCAAGCTATGTAGAATGTAGCCATAGTGACACGAGGAGGAAAGAGAACCAGGGAATATGCACAGACTATAGACCCGATAAAGCTGATAACACCAACATCTCCAAATCCAATGTTCAGGCCAGAAAGACAGAAGCAATACTTTAAAGAAGCAGTGGAAACATTTTCCCAACTTGGGGGAAGCAAAGGCATTGAGTTACCATAGCCCAGAGTAGACAAAGAGAACCAATCTTGTACAAGTACTACGATTGAAGAATGGTTCCGACTATTTCTAAAAATTGTTACTAATGCACCAATGCTGAAACAATTGAAGAAGAACCTGGAAATGGTGATGCGGGAGACCACAAAACTAGGGGAATCAAATGACGCAACAGATAAATAAATATGGAGAGTCAAAAGAAATAAGAGAAGAACAGTGAAATAATTCCAGGTAAACACTCAAGTCGGGAGATTCTAAATTAAGGACACAATTCTTGACCTAGGGTTAGATGTCAACATTTTGCCAAGGAAGACATGGGAGGCATTGGGAAGACCGAATCTGACATATTCACCAATCGAACTCTGCATGACCAACCAGTACTGCATTTTTCCCATAGGCAGGCTGGAGGAGTTCGAATTCGATGTTACAGGGGTTAAGACATACACAGACTTCGAGGTGATAGACATTACAGGGGATAAGGACCCATATCCAGCATTATTATGGATCGACTGGGCATTCAAGAACTATGAAATAATAGATTTAAAGAAGGAACTGATGATATTTGAAGACGGGGAAGTCACGACCCAGCCACTTGACCCATATCAAGGTCCCCGATACACAAAGTCTATCGACAACAAAGAAGATGCTCAGCTTCTTGATCATCTTTATCAAATGACAGCAGGAAAGAGAGATAATTATATCAACCCAACAGCAGGGGGGGGGGGGGGGAGACCGTGAGTTGGAGAAGTTTTAAAAGCTCAAACTTAGGCTCAGAGATAGACTTAGATGATTGGTAATAGGGGGGATATGAGAAAAATACAAGAATATGCGCTAACATCGAAAGGATCAATTGGATTGGAACTGAGGTAAGAGAATATCCAACTCTCTCAAATAGGAATGCTATGAATACCTTTATTTCCAGAATAGAAGATAAAGTACCAGTGGACCATAGGGTCCCACTCATGGATGTGTCTTTACAATCCACATCAGCAAGGTGGTGGAGCAACCACCGCAACTCACTTTCGCATGGGACAGGGTTGTGGCAGCGTTGAGCGCTAGATTCAAGGAAGAGGAAATACCACAATTCAATGAAAAGTACCAAGGGGAATCCAACCCCAGAAAACATTTACAATGCTGTGAGGATCAATGGAATAAAGTTGGGTACCTGGAGGAGCTCTGGGTACACAAGTTTGTACATTCACTGGATTCGGTTCCATAGGCTTGGTACCTAACTGAAGAGAATAAAAGAGGAACCAATACTTGGAAAATAGTTGCGGATCAGTTTATGCAATGCTTTTCCTTTGAAGGAAAAATAGAACCAGTCACACAAGCATTGTAGGCCATTAAAAGGGTACTATTCTTTCCATAGATTCAGGAGGATGAAGAACAACTGCTCCCAAACCCAAGCATCAAACATTCGGTAGCATGCAAAAAGATAAACAGTGAGATGGATGATGATGATCTAGAAGGTCTTATAAATCTATATTTCGAAGAAAAAGAGGGGGAGATGGATATTAAAGAAGAACCGACAATAGAAGGAATTCATATGGTACCATTAAGGACCAAGAAGATGAACATCAGAAGACAGGAGAAGCCCAAACTTGCGCCAATTGGTGATTATTGGGATGTCGAAACGACTAAGGAGATATTTTATCTGCTACAAGAATATGAAGACTTGTTCCCATCCTCAGTAGCGGAGTTGAAAGGAATAAAATGAGACATGGGGGAAATGCGTATAATTTTGAAGCCCAACGCAAGACCAGTAAAGCATAGACCATACCATCTAAATCCAAGAGTGAAAGAAAAAGTCAAGGCAGAAATTGATAAGATGCTAAATGCAGGGTTAATATTCCTGGTGGAAGAAGTAGAGTGGGTAAGTCCTATATTCATACAAAGTAAAAAGGAGAAGTCTGAAATTTGAGTTTGTTTTAACTATAGGAGCCTAAACAATGCATGCATACATGACCCATTCCCCACTCCGTTCAGTGACGAGGTTCTCGACAATGTTGCGGCGAATGAAGCTTATTCATTTATAGATGGATTTTTAGGGTACCATCAAGTAAGAATAGTTGAAGAAGATAAGAAGAAGAAAACTTTCACAACCGAATGGGGCTCATTTTCATATCATGTAATGCCATTCGGGTTGAAAAATGCACCAGTAGTATTTTCAAGGATTTTTATCGTAGTGTTTTGGGAATATATCCATAAATTCCTGGAAGTCTATATGGATGACTAGACAGTCTACAGCCTGTTAAAGAACCATGCAACATTTTTGAGAATAATGTTTTACAGATGTAGACAACTCCAAATTTCATTAAACCTTAAGAAATGCATCTTTGCAATGACCTTTGGGACATTGCTAAGGCAAGTTGTCTGCAAACAAGGGGTTTGCAATGATCCAACAAAAGTGGCAATTATAATCAACATCGACGCACCAGAAACCGTGAAACAAATAAGGTCACTGCTAGGCCACACCGGCTACTATAGGCGATTCATCTGCAACTATGCGAAGATAACAACCCCATTGGAGAAGTTTTTGCAGAAATCAAAGCAGTTCAATTGGATAGAAGACTGTACTATGACCCTAAATAACTTGAAGGGAAAATTGGCAAGTGCACCCATATTAGTTCATCCTAATTGGGACAAGAAATTTCACGTCCACATTGATGCTTCCAACATCGCACTTGGAGCAGTTCAAGCTCAACTAGGAGATACTTCAGTTGATCACCCGATTTATTCTGCAAGTCAGAAGCTGTCAACAGCTAAAAGGAACTACACAACAACAGAGCGAGAAGCTTTAGAAATGGTGTATTCCCTTCAAAAGTTTCGCTACTACCTATTAGGAGGTATGTTCAAATTTTTCACAGATCATTCAACTTTAAAGTACTTAGTCAACAAACTGGTCCTGGAAGGAAGGATCTGTATATGGCTCCTATTGTTTTAGGAGTTCACCTTCGAGGTGATAGTTAAGCCCGGAAGACTGAATTTTGGTCTTGAGCACTTGTCAAGACTAGAAAATGGAGAAAATGGAGGTGTCGAGGCATAAAAGGGTATTGTTTGAACACCTAATTAGCTCACATTAATTATCAATCCGGGAGCGACTTTTTATTTCAAGAGTGTACTCAGTCTGAGGCAACAATTTATCCAAGAGTAATGTTGTGAAGATTTAGTACAGAATAACAAATGCAAAGGTAACAAATGCTTGTAAAGAAACCTACTTACAGTGACATGAATGGAAAGATTAAACTACATCAATCTTGCAAAACATCGATCAGGGATGCAGTAGCAGTAACTCTTTCCCTTAGAAATTGATGCAAGATAACCAATCAGGGGACTTGGAAGAAAAATCCTCTATCCTCTATAGTTGGAGATCTTCAAGCAATTGAAACAAAAGAAAATTCAATAAAATCAATGTAAAGGAAACGAAAGCTGGAAATGAATAACAACATGTAACTATAAATCATCTATTTGCTGATCTGAAGCTATGAATCAGAAATAAACAATAAACAGAAATGGAACAGCAATAGGAACAACAATCAAATAACTATGTAAACGTAATAAATCTAAAGGCAAATATCACACAACAGAAATGAAAGAATAGAAATACAAACAGCGGATCGCTCCACCAGGGCCAGGCCCTCAACCGCTGGTGAAAGCATCGCTGGGCTACTGCAAAGCTTGAGAAATGGAATGAAAATGCCTCTTTGTATTAATCAAACATGAATAGCTTTTACATCAGTTGCTCTTTGATCACAAGAGTCAAGGAATTACAGTGTTACAAGATGAATACAATAATCATCCATTCTCCTCCATCCTCTCGCAATACACAATATATGCTCTCCTTTTATAATCAGAAGGAAGAGAAATTAAATTGCAAATACAATCTCCCATAACAATATTGGATTGTTCTCAATCAACTTGATCATCTAGAAAATAAATTTACAATAATATTTCAACAAGAACAAGGCGAATTTGGCTTTGCAGCTGAGATTTGGAGGACGGCCACAACAACAGAACTGAGAAAATTGTGTTCAAAGAACCCTGCGTACCTCTCAATACAGGCCGAATTTGGGCAAACCGTTCTCAATCAAAGTTAATTGGGTCCGTTCTAGACAAAACCCATGTTCCGGAGTTTCCAGATTCTTCTTCATTTTCTCAGAATATTAACCGAAAAACTGTCACTTCTTATTCCAGCGGTTTTCTGAGTTGGAATATCTCATGATGATTTGGAAATCAAATCTATAATTTAGGAAATATCTTGGAGGCTAAAATGATAAATGATATTAATAAACCATCATTGATAAAATTATGCATAATAATAATCAATTTATTAAAAATAAAGGAGAAGAAATAATATTCATCCATAAGAGCATAAATCATTATAAAATGGATTTATATTATAAATTGTAATAAATGACATGATAAAGAAGAGTGAAAATTGATGAAATAAGTGTTAAGAAGTGGTCGTATTCACGGCCCAACATACCCCCAAACTGAATATATTGCATGCCCTCATGCAATCGAAAACTGAATATATTGCATGTCCTCATGCAATCCAAAGACAAAACTCATGTGTTAACCAAGCAAAGGAAATTGTTCATCTCAATCTCATGAAATGGATGGAACAAATGAATTTTTCCTCAAATAATGAATATTCAATTTTAGCAATCTTGATAAAGGCATAACAATTTTTACAGTTGACATTCAACTATATGTATATGAAGTTGCAGAAAAATGTAACATAAGTAACAGCAAACTTCATTAACCATTTTCTCAAAAATCAGATCATCTGGATGCATGGATCATGAGATATAAAAAATGGTTGTAGGTGATAGTGCATAATTTTCGAAATTTTATGAACTAATTTAGCGTGAAATTATCTGGGTTTGTGTATTTTAATGATACCTCTCTGTTATCCAGAAATCACAAGCATTCAGTTCATAGTTTTAAAGATATATGCAAATCAATTTCTGCACTATATACAAATGAAATTGTATGCCTTAAATGAGAAAGAAAGTGGAAAACATCCATCATGTGTAGCAATTCCCCCCCCAAACTGAAGAATTAGCATGTCCTCATGCGATGCTAGAAAACAAAGAGAGGTGGTTGCTACAATCTGTTGAAATCTATGTTTGGTGTAAAACAACATGGAATAAGGGAGGTGTTGAGAATGAATAAGAATATTCATGGATGATAAAGAATATTACGGACATGGTCACAAGAAAGAAATGAAATAAATCAACACTCCCCCAAACTGAAAGATGAGACGTGTCTAAAAAAATGGGAAGTGGTAAAGATGTGTAATGAATGATAATAAATAATGTTCAATGGATGTTCATGAAATTCTCCTAAATTCATAATAAATCAGAAAATTATGCTATTTTACCTTAGGTGTTACCTCTAAAAAAATGTGGAAGGACATGTAGAGACTGGCTTTTGCTGAAGATGATGTAGGCTGAGCGGATACTGAAAGTGATGCAAAAGGTAGAAGCCATGCAAGCACATCATGTCTGAAGACTTGTGTGCATTCGCGAGCTTTTGCTATTAATTGCAATAATGTGGTCATGATGCGAATAGAATTTTCCTCCATGCTTCTTGTTCTCTTGTAAATAAATCACAATTCTGTATGTAATTTTCTTGAATCCACAGTTTCAGTTTTGAATGGCAACAGATAAGATGCATGCAAAAAGTTCAATCAATAAAAATTCTATAAAAATGCAATATCAACATTGTGGCAAATCATCAAAATAAAAGAGCAGCGTACTGCACAGCAATTGTACAGCATAGAAAAGCATACATACTTATGATACAATCAATGAAATTATAGCATTTACTGAAATCCATGCATGTGATAAATCGTAAACAGATATAGAAGCGTTTTGTAATGATTCAAGGATAAGGAGAAAGGACAGCTTAAGATAAACATAAGTACAAATGCGTTTATTACCCACTTAAACTAATGTGATCGATTTATGATGATTTTCATGTATAATAGGTTCGAAATCACAAGTTAAGGATTCATACTTTCATCTGATATTTAAATAGAGATATAGGAAAAAGGGTTTAATATCACTATTGATGTTAATAAATGTGACTCCAATACCATCAGCAGAGCTCTGTTGCCCACATGTGTCCATAACCTTGACAGAGTTGCTCTCTTACCCTTGGAACCATTGTCCTTTATTTATGCTGAGGAAGTGCTTATTAATTGTCATAACAGAGGCCATTGTGCTGGCTTGGTGACCAGATAAATCACAATGCCATTCACTGGGAAGAAGTGAAAAGTGGGCAGGCCGACTCGTGATGAGACCTCCTATTCCAAGGACTTCTTAATTTTTTTCGATTGTCCATTGGACCATATCCCTGGTTTGGTGGCCATGATGGGAATGCCACTTCACTTGCTTCCTTATGAACATGGTAGGCCGGCTCTTGATGAGACCTCCTATCCTCCATCTGCCAAATTATAAAATTATTAATGAAATATGTAAATATTTTTCTTTTCATATAGCACTTTCCTATTTATTCATAAAGGATGGCTCAGCACTCCTTAAGAGTAGGGATGGTGGAAGAAGTCTAAACAACTCAATAGAAAATAATATGCCCTTGTTCCTACTCCATAAGTAAAAATCAAAGAAAGTTATAAAATATGGGAAAGAACCAACATGATAAATATAATCGATCATATGAATTTAGTGGTAGTAAGACAACAAGATCATGTTATTGATTATGTCCCTTTTTCCTTTTACTTATCATTACTAAACAAATTTCTTAAAAATAACAATTTATTTTGATTTGCTGATTACAGTAAGCTATAATTTGTATGATTGTGTATCCTTTCATAAATTGTATGTTTGTCTTTCAAAGAATCATGAAAAATTCAAAAAAAAGTTCTAAAAAAACAAGAAAAATGCACTCAAAAAGTGTTGTTCCTTTGGGAAGGAACAACAAAAACAATGTGCGAAAATGTTGTTCCTTTGGAAAGGAACAGCAAGAACAGTGGGCGAAAATGCTGTTCCTTTGGAAAGGAACAACAAGAACAATCGGTGTTGTTCCTTTTGAAAGGAACAGCAGAACTGTAAAAAAAACGAACAACAAAAATGAGTGGTGTTGTTCCTTTTGAAGGGAACAACGAAATCATGCAAAAAAAATGTTGTTCTTTTTGAAAAAAAACAACAGAACTAATTAGCGAAAATGTTGTTCCTTTTGGAAGGGAACAACAAAAATAAACACATAAACGCACTGCCTCTTAAAAGGAACGGCTGCTGTCCCTTAAGAGGAACAATAACTGTCCCTTAAGAGGAACAACAAACAAATATAAACACGCAAAAAGGAAAGAAATAGAAGAAAGAACAAAGCGAATATGTAATCAATTGCCAAGCAAATCCAATCAAATAGAAAGGAAAGTTTATGGACAAGTTTCAAGAAAAAGTAATTTTTTTTATTTTTTTTTACGGAATTGGTGCAACCGAAGAATTGCCTTCTGCAATTGAAACTTGCATGGTGGTGTCCTTATTGTTCAATTACCACTGGAGCACAAATTGCAATTTGACGAGATTAACACCTGAAACACAAAAACATAAAAGAAATCAGAAAAGAAGCAACACTTTTATTAAGTTACAACAGCTATGATGTTATTTCTAAGAGAATATCAAATCGATTAATGGGAAAAAAAATGATCTTTTGAAAAATGTTTTGGCAGCAGTGGGTGAATCTTCCAATGGGAACAAATTCTTCATTTCTTCTATTATGAATCCGTTAGGTAATGAACTGGTTGAAATGCCCTTGTTTTACTAAAATTTCTTTCAAGAATCACTCGTCCATAAATTAACCTTTTTTGTTTTCCTAAGACCTGCAAAAAACGAGTGTCTACCTGCAATAAAACATTAAATCATGGAGAAAGAGAGGTGATCGGGCTCCCTAATCCAATAATTATGCAAAAAACTAACAAGTAGTTACTCTGTAGAACAAATCCACGGAAAAATAAAACAAATTATATTTTTTACCTGCGGGAGAGCAGTGGTCGACCATACTAACCAGCAGTGTTTTAATCATAAATTCTTTGTTTTTTGTCCGATTCGAGTGATTAAAAAGCCAAATGAAATTTAATTCAAAGGATTATCTCCAATAGAAACATATTTTAAAAATTCCATGTAATGGTATGTTAAACTTGCTTAGAACAACCTGTATAATGGAGTCATTTTCGATTTTCGAGCTCAGATCAACAGTTGGTATTTCAAGCATAAATTTTTCGTTTGATAGCGGATTGAAATGATTCAAATTGGAGATTAAATTATATTCAATTATTGATATCCAATAGAAATAGGTTTTAAAAACAAGAATAATTGATGGGTCAAATATGTTAAGGAACAGCCGAGAAAACAGAGTTTCAAGAACGCTGATTTATGATAGGCAGTCAGTATTTTAGTCATAAATTCCTCATACGATATCGAAATTGAGTGATTAAAATTGATTTGTAAACTAGATTCATAGGGGAATCTACCATAGAAACGGTTTTAAAAATATAGTCATTTAGACCTCCAAAAACTGATTGTCCCAACTCTGTTCCTGAGCTGCCTACTAGACACCCTGTCAATGTTTTGGTTCTAAATTTTTCGTTTCAAATCCAAATTGAGTGATTCCAATTTGGTTGGAAAGTATACATCAAGGGATACTTAGGATAGAAATAGGTTTTAAAAATATTCAATTTTTGTCCCCTAAAACATGACTGTCCCAACTTTGTTTTCAGAAATTTCATCAAGCCCGCAAGCCAAAAAAATGATATTCAAGAATTTTTTTTCATATTGATGATAAAAATGAATATAGGTGTTTGTATAATTTTTATTTACAATATAATTCATCTTCATATACAAATAAATTAAAATATTTATCATCAATGTTAATTTCACAGCGTGCTGCAACAAAGAAACAACTATTTTTACAAAAATAAAAAAAATGTGTTTGTTTTATTTCCTCTTTTATTTATTTCTCCACTATCCTACTCTGAATTGGAAAATGAATATGATTACATATAAGAGTATTTCTAGTGGAGCCATTTCCGAAATAAGGCTTCAATTATGTACATACCCAAATTTGAAAAATGTATATTAATAAAAATTAGGGTATGAGAAGCCAACTTCCCTTGAAAAGATGATGCAAAAAATTGTTGAAGTATGGAGTGATGTTGCAAACAAATGATGGAGTGAAACCAATCTTCAATATATCCTTTACTTCCTTGATTTTCCATATCCATCGTATCATGAAGTTCTTGAGCTTTTAAAATGGTTTGTTGGTGCAAACTAGAAGAAACCTCATTTTCTTTCATAACTTCTACAATTTTTGGATTTGATACATTCTGAGTCTCAGTGTAAGTTTTCTCCAATAGTGCATGTGAGATAGAATGGGTGGGAAGGGTGGGTAAATTTTGCAGTTCAACATTGTAAGCATGTTGTACTGGTTTATTATCGCGTGGGTGTGGAATGAGTTGAGTAGGAGATTGTGTAGGGAAGGGAGCCTCTTGATGATGTAGTTGATTGTGTTGAGTGGATGATTTTAATCGGCAAACAAGGTGTTGTGAAAGAGCTGGAAGATGTGTTTGTGCCACAAGATGAGGGAGAGTAGTCATGCAATCATAAGGTGAACCATTCCAAACTTGCAAACAATATTGGTGGTGGTTATAATGAGATTGGCATGGCTGCCCTAACATATGAGTATTCCATAATGGATTATGCAAGTAAGAGAATGGAGAGGAAGTGTTTTGAATCATACCTATAGGCCATGATTTCCATGGTTTTGACCTTGTTGCAACTTCCGCATCTCTTTGATATGCTACTTCCAAATTAGATAAGGAAGAGTGATTATCTATGGGATGCTCCTTTTGGTAATGAGGGAAAAACACTTCAAATTCTTAATTTCTCTGAACCTGAAAAACATTCAATTGTGACTTTAGAGAGCTAATAAAATCAAATTTAAAATTTTCAAATAAAACCTTGATTTCAGCTCTTATGTCTCTTGTTCTTGTAGTACATTTGGAAGAGAAAGAAGAAACTTCTCTAGAATTCTTACCATCCTTGGAAATTCCTCTTGAATACCTTATGCACAATTCACAAACATCATCATATGATAACTGAAAAACATCACCTTTTCCTATCAGATTTAAGGGTTCTAAAAATTCATCTTTGATTCCTTTAAGAAGAAGTGTTTTCAAGATCTCTTTTTCCAAATGCTTATGTTTTGATTTTTGAAGGTTGTATCGAAATCACTTTACATAGTCCTCCAAGCTTTCATCTTCCATTTGTGTCATACCAAAAATATCTTCATTGGATTTGAAATAGTCTTGGTACTTCTTCAAGAATATGTTCTTCATGTCCTCCCATGTTTTGATGCAGTTTCCACCTAGGCTCATGAACCATCGGAGAGCTGCTCCTTTTAAAGTAAGAGGAAACACTTTCAACTTTTGATCATTAGTACAAAAATCATATCCTCTACAAATTATTTCAAACTCAAATAAGAATGTATCTGGATCTTCATTTGTCAAACCATGAAAATTTGGTAGAGACAATGGGGGAATTATGTGCATTTGTGTCACTCCTCCTAGATCTTTGATAGGGAATTCAAAAGTTGCAATGTCAACCATTTCTTACCATAATAGAAGATGTTCTTCAGGTGTTTCTTTAAGGATCCTCCTTCCAATGTTCCTGTCAATTGGTTAGTGAAATGGGTGGTGCTTACATCACCACTCGAAAGGAATTACAAGATTTTTTTTTTTTAAAACTCTACCTCTAAAATTCAAAAAAAACACAAGCATTCATTCCTACCTTAAGCTTTCACTCAATTCTGCTGTGAAGCGGGCCAGTGAACGAGTGTTTTTCTTGCTCAGTGCGCAGGTTCTTACCTTCCATCTTTAATACCCAATTTTTCCCAAGCAGAAAGAATTAAATATGCATCACTCTTTCTAAATGGCATGCACTCTCCCCAGCAACGACGCCAAAATGTCAAGGCATAAAAGGGTATTGTTTGAACACCTAATTAGCCCACATTAATTATCAATCCAGGAGCAACTTTTTATTTCAAGAGTGTACTCAGTCTGAGGCATCAATTTATCCAAGAGTAATGCTGTGAAGATGTAGTACAGAATAACAAATGCAAAGGTAACAAATTCTTGTAAAGAAACCTACTTACAGTGACATGAATGGAAAGATTAAACTACATCAATCTTGCAAAACATCGATCAGGGATGTAGTAGTAGTAACTCTTTCCCTTAGAAATCGATGCAAGATAACCAATCAGGGGACTTGGAAGCAAAAACCTCTATCCTCTACAGTTGGAGATCTTCAAGAAATTGAAACAAAAGCAAATTCAATAAAAGCAATGTAAAGGAAACGAAAGCTGGAAAGGAATAGCAACATGTAACTATAACTCATCTATTTGCTGATCTGAAGCTATGAATCAGAAATAAACAATAAACAGAAATGGAATAGCAATAGGAACAAAAATCAAATAACTATGTAAATGTAGTAAATCTAAAGGCAATTATCACACAACAGAAATGAAAGAATAGAAATACAAACAGCGGATTGCTCCACCAGGGCCAGGCCCTCAACCGCCGGTGAAAGCGCCGCTGGGCTACTACAGAGCTTGAGAAATGGAATGAAAACGCCTCTTTGTATTAATCAAACATGAATAGCTTTTACATCAGTTGCTCTTTGATCACAAGATTCAAGGAATTACAGTGTTACAAGATGAATACAATAATCATCCATTCTCCATCCTCTCCCAATACACAATATATGCTCTCCTTTTATAATCAGAAGGAAGAGAAATTAAATAGCAAATACAATCTCCCATAACAATATTGGATTGTTCTCAATCAACTTGATCATATAGAAAATACATTTACAACAATATTTCAACAAAAACAAGGCGAATTTGGCTTTGCAGCTGAGATTTGGAGGACGACCGCAACAACAGAACTGAGAAAATTGTGTTCAAAGAACCCTGCGTATCTCTCAATACAGGCCGAATTTGGGCAAACCATTCTCTGGAAAATTTAATTGGGTCCGTTCTAGACAAAACCCATGTTACGGATTTTCCAGATTCTTCTTCATTTGCTCAAAATCTTAACCGCAAAACTGTCACTTCTTATTCCAGCAGATTTCTGAGTTGGAATATCTCATGATGATTTGGAAATCAAATCTATAATTTAGGAAATATCTTGGAGGCTAAAATGATAAATGATATTAATAAACCATCATTGATAAAATTATGCATAATAATAATCAATTTATTAAAAACAAAGGAGAATAAATAATATTCATCCATAAAATCATAAATCATTATAAAATGGATTTATATGATAAATTATAATAAATGACATGATAAAGAAGAGTGAAAATGGATGAAATAAGTGTTAAGAAGTGGTCGTATTCACGGCCCAACAGGAGGGTCCCTGGATGATCAGCTGCCAGATGCTGATCTTTTTCAGAGTAGAAGCCATCCCAGGCTACTTAGATCAGGTCGCAACTTATCTGACAACGGGACAGTGCCCGACCGAATATACAGCAACATAGAAAATACATCTAGTAGTCAAAGCAGCAGAATATCAATTGATAGCAAGACAACTGTACAAAATGGGATTAGATCAAGTGCTGCGGAGATGTGTACTCAACCATGAAAGAGAAGATATACTGTGGGAGTGTCATTGTGGAGCTGCAGGAGGACACGTCAGTGCAAAACCCACAACAAGAAAGATACTACAAGCAGCCTTATGGTGGCCCATAGTACACACAGATAGTAAGGCAATTGTAAAGAAATGTGATGTCTGCCAGAGAACAAGATGTCCATCGCAAAGGGATGAGCTTCCAATTCACCCTGTAAAATCATTGCAGCCATTTGAAAAGTGGGTCGTTGATTTTATAGGACTGATAGCACCTGTCGCAAGACACTCATAGGCCAGGTATATCATTACCGCAACCGAATATCTTACCAAATGGGCAGAAGCACTACCAGAGAAGGATTGCACGGAAGAGACAGCAGCCAGGTTCATATTCGAAAATATCATCAATATATTTGGATGCCCAAGAAATCTGACCAATGATCAAGGTACACATTTTATAAATGCAACGATCAGATCTATGCTAGAAAAATTCATGGTACAACATCATAAAAGCAGTCCATACCATCCAGAAGCAAATGGTACAACAGAAGCATTTAATAAGATTCTGGAAAAGGGGATAACAAATATTTGAAACGTGGTCCGAGAGGACTAGGATGAACGTATACCAGCAACATTGTGGGCATACAGAACAACTCTCAAAAGACTGAACAACTAGACCCTATTCCAGGTGGTATACGAAAGGGAAGCAGTAGTACCAGCTGAATTTGTCGTACCGAGCTTGCAAATCGCATCATCACTGCATTTGTTAGAGGAAGACTCACTGAAAGAGCGACTATGAGAGCTACAAGAAATTTAAGAGGACAGGTTTTTAACGGATTTTCATCAAACTGTCCAGAAAGACAAATAGAAAGCTTGGCATGACCGCCATATAAAGCACAAAACATTTAAGATCGGAGGAAAAGTTTTATTGTATGATAGCAAGTTCCAGAAGTTCCCAGGTATTTAAGAATGCATTGGTTGGGATCGTACCATGTGACTGAAATACGAGATTCAGGAGCAGTTCGATTAGCACAAATGGATGGTTAGATATTACCAGGATGGGTGAATTGTGCACGCCTAAAGCCCTATCACGATTAAGTTTCGTTATTTTTTTCAATAACTCTCGCAACTGAGAGGAGTCAGTAGGGTAGAATAGAATAGGTAGAGTCAATCACTCTCTTGCACTCAAGAAGAGGATAGATAGAAAAAACCAAAACTGCATAACAGAATAAACTCACGGTCGCGATGCAGAGACTGCATTGCAACCAACTATGGTCGAGGGTAGTGTCCAGTGTTTCATCCATTTCAAAGAGCAAAACGTGTCGAATATCATTCCATCATCATGACCCATCATTCCCATGTCAGTCCATAGGATTACCAAGATTTGAGAAGTAATTTCTATAATTAGTATCGGCCATACCGCAATAAATTTTCCATATTAGGCCATAATCATTACCTATCACGTCTACCCAATTCCCAAAGTCACAGTCAGCCATATCAAAACCCACCTCATCACTGTAACTAATCACACGATTATAGCTCCGGGGGAAGCAGAAAAAATTAATTAGTTATGGGGTCTTATCAACCTCATTCGTGTCGGTTACTTACATAACCTACATGAAAGAAAGCGTGAGAATGCTGAAGAAGTCTGAGTTAGAACCAGAAACAACAACAACATCAAGATAAAATTCATCAGAAGAAGTCCAGAGGGAGCATCCAGAGGCAGGAATTTACAAAGAAAGAGCAGGAGTAGCTTTGCAAGTATACTAGAGAAGAGAAAAAATGACTAAGGTAGCACCAGAAGTCATCGAGTAGGAGCTCGATGAGAGAATCCATAAAATGGAGTCGCTGGCGGGGAAATAAGACAATGCGTCATTGATCGACACAGACCTTATAGATTCCTACCAGTTCCCGGCAATGAAGAGGCAAGTCTATATGGAAAATTATGCTACTGAGGTAGGAGAAGAAGTAGCAAGAGTGCTCCTAGAATTTAGAGGTATCCAACAATCAATGATATTGAACCTCATAAATCTTCCAGTGTTCAGAACCATAGGAGCTACAATGCGGTGTACAAAATTCCTGCTCAGCAAGATCCAGAATGGGTCACTATAGCTAGGAAGAGAAATGCCGATACACGCAGAAGATATTCACAGGCTAACGAGACTATCAGAAGAAGGAAGAGACGTCTCCACAACATTCCAAACTGTCTCCAAGAGAGTAAATAAAGTAGGAGATGGTGACTATTATAGGAAATACGACAGTAAGAGAGGAGGAAAGGGGGCAAAGATAGACCTTATAAACAACCCGGTGGTCAAATTTGCCTGCTATTTGATTGCAAGAAAAACCATAAGGCATTATATAAAGGGTGAGTGTATACAAAGGGTGAGTGTACACTTGATACCATCTCAGTTGCGGAGCACTGCCTCCAGGGGACATAATTAAATTGGTGTTTGTTTCTGTTGAATGAACTATTTGAATCCTGTGAGGATAACTACAAAAGATCCACTGGGTTCATTTACGGTTACCTTATCATGGCATTTGATATGTGGAAATGGAATTTCCCGGGAATCCGTCAGCCTATGGAACTCACAACATATCAACCGTTGGCAATGAAATTTACACCCTGGAAGTTTTCAGGAGACCCTAGCACCAAGGAGGTGAATGAAGAGGCATTCAAATTCTAGTACAGGCAGATGGTGGACATAGTGGTGAGACAGTAAATAATCTCAAAGAGCTTGCTGGATAATTATTCTGTGCATATATGGTTTGGAGTCAGTCACAAACAAACCTACATCTGACCCACATGCATGGTGGAAACGACATTCAAGATGAAACTGTTGAAGTTTCAAATTGATGAGAAAGAATTCCACACCGAAGTATGTTCTTGGCTAGGGGTGGGAATGGAGGTCAAAAGTGGGGTCTGTCATTATTCATTTGATGGCATGTTGCTGAATCCACAACCAGGAGAAATGCCAAATGAAACACTGACCATAGTGTCTCGGCTTCAGCTGACACCCATAATCGAGGCGCTGAACAAGAAATTACAAGGCTTCAATCGGGTAATGCAAACTCTAACCAGTGCTTCTCCCGTATTTCATACCTTTTCAGAGTTTCAGGCCTCCCATTCTGCATCTTCTTCCATAGTTTCACCCATAGTTATGTCACTACCGTCCACCTTGTTTAATTCACCAATGGAAACCACCACAATTCCAATAAAAAAGAATAAAGCACCTAAGCCACCCATAGCTACATCGAAGGCCAAGAAGGAAAATGTTATAGTGGATATCCAAGTCATTGATCTCACTGGGGAGGATCAAACGCAACCAATGTATACGGGAGCCCGAATTCAGGAGGAGCCCGAGATGGCCCCCCAGGTAACTCCTGAGTTACCTATGTTCAACCCCTTCTCATTTTTAAATATTCGTACATATCTGCCTCGCAATAACCACTCATCACCTCACACATCATTCACTTCCAAATACCATTCCACACGGACTCCATCCACTTCAGCAACCATTTTAGACCTAGTCAGAGCAAAAGAGAAAACAAATGGAGACCACAATGCAGAGGTTAACTCCAGTATAGCATTGAAACCCGAGGTTAACCAACCCCTGGTTGAAAAGAGAAATTTTTAAGACCTTTTAAGTTGAGGTGGATCCTTTAATACATATACAACACCCTCGCCCAAGGAGCTGAACCTGTTTCAACAAGAAAACTTGATACTACAACAGATTCAGCCTACTCTAAGCATGGTTAATCTTGGCAATCCGCTGCTGCAACCGACACAACCGACATCACCACAAGAACACTCAGCCAGTTCAATAGCCAGCAGTCAACCGCTCAGGGAGAAATCTCCAAATCAAGATCTGTCCAGGGCTGAGAGTATGCAAACCTGTGGAATGACACAACTATACAGTTTCATTCAGCGTGTATCACAGTAGGCCAAAGGACTCCACAATGACCTCAAGTAGAGGTTTGAATAGCAACAACTACAAATCAATGCACTTACTAAGGAGCACGATCAGTTTAAAGTAGATAAGGATAACTTGCAGGAACAACTGGAGAAGGTGACAAAGGTTTTCAGGGATCTCTGGCCAATAATAATGGCTCAGGATGATCATACACCGGGCGATGTATCGGCTGGCACGCTGGTCGAATGGTCCATTCATGTCAAGACAGCATGTTCGAGTCTCAGCCGGGAAAATCAAGAACTGAAAGTGGCGCTAGTGACAAGACCGACATTGCCAGACCCTATTGTCATATACGTGGAGAAGGTCACGGAAAGGTAGAAACAAGTAATTGGGATGCAGTAAACTCTGAGCACCACGGTGAAGGAGGCGTAAGAACTTATGAAACATCTACATGAGTGTTCAACCTCGCTGACTATGAAGGCACAACCGGTATCAGCACAACTGAAACAGGTATCAAAGGAAATTCAGGAGGCTACGGACCCCGATAGCCTTAACCACTTGTACAACCAAGTGGACGAGCTGGAGACTAAGATACAGAAAATTGAAGAAAATTTAGCGGAAACCAAACAGGTCCTCCAAGAACTAAGGAAACCTGTCAATATTACTACCCAAACAATACAACAAATGGCCGCTAAGGCCGATATTAAAATTAAGGAAGTATTCAGCAAAATGCCAGTCGTCTCAGGGGAAAAAGAAGCAAAAAAAGTCACCACAAAGACGGACCTGCTCATGAAGGGATGGCAGCAGGCCATTGCCGACTTCAAAGAACTCAAGTCATCAGTGTTGGAAAAGGTCCCCGAGTTGGGGCCCTTGTTTGGACAAGGAAAGGAAATGGAGAAGACAGGGCCAACCCCTGAGGCAAGTGGACCAATGGAGACCAAGGTAGGGGAAAAGGATTGACTCGGGATGAGTCAATAGCATGTGGTATGGCCCTGTTGGGGCCCTTTTTTTGAAATGAAACGGTTTTGAGTCATGAGTAACAAATGGCAGAGCACAACCACAGTAGACAGAGAGTTGTCATGGTTGCGAAGAGCTAAAGAGCAGGTGGCGCAAAAGTTGCGGAAACTAGCACAGATGGCAGAAAGGAGTGACAAGAAAAAACAACGAAACTCAAAATGATCAGGCAGATGTAGCAAACAACAGAGTTGAAAAGAAGGGAAAACTAACAGTCACGTTGGAAAAGTAACAAATAGGCATTTGAACAACGTAGATAGGAGGTTGGGGCAGTGGAAAACAAAGGAAGGGAGCCACAAGAGAGCTCTGTTTGTTTTGTTCTCTTTGTTAATTTTGTTATGTTCTATTTGATGATATTGTAATCAGTCCTGATGGGATCACTCTAAGGAGCAATGTAACTGTACTCTATGTTTAATGAAATATACTCTTATCTGGGTTTGATGTCATGAGTTTTGTGATGTGTATCTGATTAATATGAATGTATTGGCCGCATTAATTTTTTTTTCATCCTGAATATGTTCATGAGTATTGTCTTGGGCAAAGTAGTTAAACCTGTTCAGAGCACTTAGTTCTGTTTGTTTTATTCTATAGTCGAGTTTGGTTGATATTTGATCTGTTCCTAATCTTACTAAGGTCACGACACGTCTCGAGTGAGACTCTCTTCTCTTTAGAGTAGAGTGAAAATGTCGGTGTTGCGCTAGAATACAGCGGAAACTTTGTTGGATTCTATCCTAAACCTGGGTCTTGCTTAGAGACCTTATTTCTCACCAACACTTCCCTTTATATTTTTAGAAATCAATTTGGTATTTAAACTACCTCTTAACTAAGATATGTTTATTAATTTCATAACAGTGTGTAAATATGTTTTAAGGGTAAACAAAGTTTTGATTATATTTTATAAATAATAACTATAAACATGGTGGGGTCTCACTAGAGTCTTTTCATACTTCATATATATGTACTCATCAAACACACACACACACACACACACACCCTTGTAACTCCGATTCATAATCGAAAAAATAATGATAAGGTAGAAATGTGTGTGTGTGCATAATTTGCATCATCAAAATATCAACCACATCCTACTTGAGCCTCCCAAATAAAATATCATCATATATCATATTCAAGTCATCGAAATAATATCACATATGCACCTACATTTCAAAATGTAGCATGCAAAATGTTTCAAAAGATAACATAATAAAAATAAATTCACATAATTTCTCGATGCATGTATTGAAAAAGGAGCTTATCTTTTTCTTTCTTATTTGAACTTGATTGAATGTAATTTTGATTGAGCATAAGTACACTCAGAGGAATAAGAGTTTGGGTTCATTCAAAATTCTTTCTTCTTTGTCTTCTTTGAAGATTGGGATGGGTTGTCTAGGAAGAGAACAAGAAAAAAAGGTAGTATAAGGAATTATTTAATAGAACTAGAAACTAGAAAGAGAAAATAGGAATAGAATGTTTGCAGGCATGCATGACCAATGTATAACACCATATGGAGGCTAGAGAGGGTTAGTGGTCCATCTATCATTAATATATTGTTGAGGAGACTCAAGAAGATCAATGATTATAGGGTAAGTCTATATAAAAACATGAGGTTAGGTTAGTGGAGGAGGAAAAACAACTTGGCCACCAAATTTTATCTAACTAGTTTGAAAAATATGATTAAATTCATTAGAAATTTCATCAACATGTATGGAAAATATAACTCTTTTGTTTCATCCTAATTTTCAAATTAAATTTGGCCTTCTACCTCTTCCTCTTATATTACCACTACTACTCTTACTGAAGAAACTTATCTATACACCCATGTAAAGAAATCAATATCATAAAGTTTCAGAATAAATGTAGTAACACATTACTAATTCTATTAAATACATTAAACCTGGACCATATCATAATACTCGGGCACTAAAAGGAATATGGTACATGAAAATAGCAAAAACAAAGTAAATCATGATTCAATTTAAGTCATCGCAACCAACTCATAGAACTCCTGGTCTCTTCATTTATTATTATCAATTTAATAGTGACATTCATCCCTTTTCATTGTATTTATAAAATAGTTAAATTATTCTCATACATATTCTGAAATGAATTATTATCTCAGGTCATGTACGTAATGTACTTATGAAAAGTGAAATATATGGGTGTAATGAGACATTATGTCAATTTAGAAAATAAATCTTAGGGTTTTTTTAATCTTATTAATGAATAATGTATATGAAAAGTGAAAAAGTGAAATGATATGAATGAAGGTTAGAAACAACAAATTTTATTCTATTATGTGCCTAAAATAATCTAAAGAAGAAAATATTTGAATTGAAAACCAAATTTATAGTTCAAATATGCATATTTCTTCATAAGCACAAGCTATAGGTTATTATAATTCATGTTTATCAAACTCTATCAATTATAGGATTAATAAGCATGCATGTACACACACATGGACACACACACACACATGAATCTAGAGGTCAAGTTCCAACCTTTAATAATCTTCTTGTATGTCAAAATTCACATAAACTTAATATAGTTCTTTGCATATGTTTCATTATTTAATACCAACATTGTTAACCAATCATGTCATTTGTGACACAAAAATTTCAATGTAAGATTAATTTCCAAGTACACTTACATTTCACTTAGGGTACAAACCCCAATCTCAATTCTACCACAAAATCACTCATTAAGGAGCTCAAGTGCCTTATATATATATAAAGTTAGAACTTTGTTTTGATATGGATGGCTTTAGGGTTTTAACCTAAATTTAGCAACTCGAAATTAATATGATGCCTAACATGAACATGAGGCTTCTTGGATGGTTCACATAATACTTTTAAACCATATTCAAAGTTCTAGGAAAACAATTATCATGTATTCACTTTTATGTAAAACTCATAAAACTAGTTTAGGGTTTTACCTAAAAAAAATTACTATGAAGCCAAATATGCATTGTTTTCAAATGGTTTACGCAACTAATATTGATTTAACTTTTGTTTATATTGTAATAAGTCACGACCTAAAATTTTTAATGGTTGCATCCTATGAAATTGCAACCACAAATACTCACCAACCAAGACTCGATACAGAGCATGTCAACAACAAGTATTCGAAATATTATATATGATGCTTATAAGTATCATATTATTTAACTATAATTGTTGGAACAGGGTCTCCAACGAGCTGCGAAACTGGTCCGATTTTGTATATTTTTTATTATATTTAGTCTAGTGCAGGAGTTTTGGGTTGGGTCAAAGCCTTGAAAGCATTGTAATGGGTCAAAGGGTAAACCTGGGGTCCGAAAACCATGGTTTGCAGATCATAGGAAAGATTAGGCTAGATTGTTATAAATAGAGGAACGTTTTGAATTGTAAATAGGCAATGAAGAGCTATTGATGCGAATTGTGGTTTAGTAAGTCTATTTTGGTTTTTGGGGAAGGATTGCTACTGGTTGTGTGTGCGGAGATCCAGAGTCTTGCTGTGCGCACAGGATGGGATGGTTATTGTAAGAGGAAGTTGATGAATTAATGAATACGAAAGTTTGTTTGGGAAATGAATCTATGTGTACTGTTTATGCGAATCATTGGTAAGTATTGTCTTATGCGTATTATGTATTCAACTACGAAAGCTATGTGTAAGTGTTTTACTGCATCTAGATCTGTTCTGTTCTGTTTATGCAATGTTGAGTTACTATATTTAAGTATATGATTATTGAGCCCCATAGTACAATTAACCTTGCGCATGTGGATGCAGAAAGAAGCCCATAAGTCCTGCTGGGGGAGATCTGGACATCTCGAGGCAGAACACATCTCTACTTGCCTTACCTATCCTTTCTCAAGGTGCGGAAACCTGGTTCCAGCACCCACCCATACTACTTTGGGTGAAATTTGACCTACGTAAGTAGGTCACTGCCGAAAAGGCCAGTAGTATAAGGGTTCTTTGGCAAACCTTGAACTCCGAACCTGGGTCAGGACCCCTCGAGCCAACAAATGGTTTTGTTTCCAGGACTTGGAGCATTTTGAGAAAGGGATCAAGTAATGACAAGAGAGTATTGGAAGCCTGTAAGGAAGGAAATTGAGGATTGGTTCGAAAAGAAGATCCAGGAATTTGCTGTAAAATAAAATCCCAGCGAGAAGTTAATGGCAGAAAGGTGGAAAAATAGGTACATTCTTACAAAAAGCTACAAAATATCCTTTGTAACATTTTACATTGAGCTTCAGGAGTGGCTGACTACGCTCGTGGAATTCCATAAGTGTTGGAAGGATGAACGAGTCACTCAGTGGACCCCAGAGCTGATCCAGCAGCTAGAAAGGACTGATAATACTATCACGCGCATGGTAGATCACTGGGTGGATAGTGTGCTAGGAAAATTTTTGATAGAATTTTCCATCGATCAGTTTGTATCCTACTCTGAGGCCGAGAGACTATTCTTTAAAGGGTTTTGGGGCAAATTTCTAAAAACATTACCGTTGCTAATTAAGATATTACTGTGTGAAAAGAGCATTCTGTGTATTCATACTGACTGAATGACCTCGGATCCAGATGGAAGCGCGAAGCATAGTGGTAAATACTACAGTACAACCCTTGAGGGGGGAAAATCTGCCTATAACCATCTGCACAAAGACCCCCCGACTACACCACCGTCTAGGCCGCATAATGGTAAGAACTCGCCCATACCTCCACCTCTGTCAGATAGTGATATGGCTGCACATCTGAGGCTACCTACCTTCAAGGGGGTAGGAGACGAGGATATGGACCAATTTTGGTTTGTTGCAGATTCCGTATGGACTACGCAAAATGTGACAAACGACACGGTTAAGAGGGCGCATCTATCCCTGGAATTCGAAGATAGAGCACTCGACTGGTATATGTGATATTTATCTCAGAACAAGAGTGCATCTATTCAAGACGTTAAGGATGCGCTGAAGCAACAATTCCAAAAGCTAAAATCTCATTCTCAGTTGGTAGCAGAAATGAAGGACTTCAAGCAAGGTGCATCTGAATCTATATGGGAGGTTGATCAGCGATTGAAGAAATCGATCAGGGAAGGGGGATTTGAGTATGATGATAAACAACATACGAAGTGGTTTATTGCTATGTTGTTGCCCCACCTGCGTACGCCAATGAGTCACCAAACCTTTGAATTGCAAGAAAAAGCTGTGGAAGTCGCCATGAAATTAGAAGTTGCGCCCAGAGAAGATACGTCATTAGGAGTACAGCAAATTCAGGAACAACTAGGAGATATGCATATGGAAATTCAGAATTTGTGAAAAGAACGAGGAAAAGGAGCCAGCACAGATCTGTGGTGCAGATGATGTCGGTATCTGGCCATATGAAGGATCAGTGCCCGCTATTAGTAGATTACATGTAGGCAGGAGGACCTAGTCCGATCCGCCCAGGGGTAGGTGGGGGACACATCCTATCACGACCAGGATCGAGAAGACCTGCACTATGGTGCGATGACTGCCGTGTAGAAGGGCTACATGATATGGACCATTTCCCTCGGCTGGGTGTGTATGTATCAGAACTAAAGTAGCAGTGGTGTAGGTTCTGCCGATCGGTAGGACACGATGAGAAAAACTGTCGCACTTACGAATTAATGATGGATTGGGGAAACTTGTATAGGGTACAATTAGACCCTGCGTCACCAAGATCTCCCGTGAACTTTGGTGGCTCGCCGGAAAGGGGTAGGGGAGGCCGGGGGGGAAGCACGGGTCGAGGGCGGGGACAACTAATTTATTATAACTATGGATAAATAGAGCATTTTTCAAGGGACTATCCAAATCCCACTAGGAAATCCTACAAATATTGCAGAAAGCTGGACCATGTGGTCGAAGATTTCCTAATCTTAATAGAAAAAATGTAGGAAAAGCAGCCCACCCCTATGTAGAATGTGCACAGAGTTAAAGCCGAGCTAAGGAACATAGACCCAAGTGTGAAATTCATAACACGTAGTGGGATGGTCACCCAGGGATCGAAGGAGGAAGAAGGGTTGAACATAAAAAGGGGACAAGAGACTATGGCCCTAGCTGACCAGGACCTCGCTCAGAGAATAGCAGCTACTGTGCAGGTACCAACACATCCCAATACAGATGAGGGGGTTGAGCCCTTTCTGCAGGCATGTCTAAAGCTACTGCGTAACCCAAAGGTTGTAGAAAACCTTCAGGCATTAAAGAATAGCTACGCAAAGTGACCCGATCCGACATCTGAGACCAAAGATGTACACAAACTATACAGGTTATATAGAAAACGCACCAGTAGGGAAATGTGGCTGACTGCACAGATTGGTGACTACGAGATGGATCAAGTTATTTTGGACCTCGGATCAGATGCGAACGTGTTACCTAAGAAAACGTGGTAGCGAATGGGAGAACCTAAATTGGAATATGAGTTGTCAAATAACCTTTTTAACTTTACCACAAGCTGATCTTCGTCATGTTACCATGTAATCCTTGCATGTGAAGTATCCCACTATCGATTCTTGAAGAGTTGCTTCATCACACCAAGCAGGTTGTTGTTCGAATTCAGTTCTGCAAGTGTCAGGAACAAGGGAGGCAGCGAAGAGTATAAAGAATCCATGGCATCAAAAAAGAAAACAAACAAGGGTGGTCATTGTATCAAGTATGAACCCATGGATTTGAAACTTCTAAATGAATATCCCACTGCTATGGAAGTTTTCAAGAGGACTGTCTGTCTACAATTCTCCAAGAAATTGCAGGGTTTCCATGCACAGTTCTCAAAAGACTTTGCCACAAATTTTATAGGGAAACATCAAAGGTTGAGATTTTTAATATCACAATATCACTAGAGAGCATATCACAAGCTATAGAAATCCCTAGAAGCGGTGAAGAATGGTTTAAAGGCACAAAGTTCAGAAATCAGGGTTGTTAGGATTTTCTCAAGGAGGAGCACAAAGGAGTTGATATGACCAATGGCATCCCCGGGAGTTATATGAAGGACAATTATGCAAAGTTGATGTTGGTGATACAAAAATACTTAACCTGCGAGGGAAGACTCCACATGGTTTATACTTACCATATCAAACTCTTTCTGCATTTTTTTGGTAAGAAATCTCTTGACCTACCCTTATTTTTATACCGAATTCTGGGAAAGATGTCAAATAGAGTTAAGGTTAAGTCAAAAGGTAATGAGACATCATTATTTCACCATGGTTTGATAAAACTATTAGCGTTGGAAGAGTTGAAAAGGTTAAACAGAGATTGGACTTCTTTTATCTTTATGAGTGGGTATGAAATAGATGTAGTGACTCCAAAGAAAGTCCCAAAACCTAAAACTACTACATCCCCAGCTGCAATAGCAGAGGATGAAGAAGAAATAAGATAGTCTCCTATAGAACCAATGGACATTGAAGAAGAACCTCTACAAGAAATTGATATCCCTCAGCCAACACCTGTAAAACATAAACAAAATATTAGCAAACAAAGCAGAAAGAGGATAAAAAGGAGTCAAACATTGGCCAAAGGAAATCTGGAAGATATCATTCATGCAATAGATATTGAGGAGTCCCCAATAGTGTAAGCAGAAGACATTGAAGGTGATGAAAGGAAACTGAAGAAAGGTAACACTGTCAAGAAATTGGATTTTGCAGGAGAAGATGTTGATTTCATATTTCAGCCAAGGAAGCCAATGACCAGGTTTACAAAGAAGGCCATGGAGAGAAAAAGGACAGAAATAGGTAGTGAAGCTGTACAAATAGAAAAAAATCATATATTTATCTCCAGCAGCAGAAGAAGAAGTTGTCAACAGGCAGAGAAGGGGAAAGGAGAATATGATCGAAAAATCAGAGACAAAACTCCTCAAGGAAAAACTGAAGGAAGCAAGTGAAGGAATACTTGCGTTGAAGTTGGAGGCATAGAAGCATAGGTTTGAAAAGGCTGAATTTTACAAGATTATAAAAAAATGGGGCACCCAAATCGCAAGTGTTTCAGAATCTATGGATAATGCCAACAGACTGTTGAAAAGGACTCATCCTCTAATACTTGTGGTCAAACATACCAGGAAGATGACCTTATGCTTGCAATCTGAAAACATATTATTAAAGAATCAGTGGAATATGTTCAAGAACAACTGGGCATGATTCAAGATGAGCTGGGGAAGAAAGGGTTGAGAATGAAAGTGATTGAAGAACCTGTAGGTCAACCTATTGATAATGAAGATGAAACTCCCAAAGACTGAAGAGTTAAGCTGAGATATTACTGATAAGGTTTATAGCTTGCAAAGGACTTAAATTTTGACTCAAAAGATCATATTTTGAATAAAATCATAAAATCTGCAAATTTTGCCTTATTGGGCAGTTTCGTAGCATGCTTCAGGCTTGAAGGCCGAAAAATGCTACAAAATTTCTGAAGATTTCTTTTTTCCTTTAAAATAAATTTTGGGAAGAATCAAGGAGGGAGATTGATTGTATTCAGATATTTTGTCATAACAAATGTTTTTGACCAACAAAGGTGGCAAAAGGATGGGTGAAAAGAGAAAAATCTGTTCACTACTAAACTATGCTACGAAACTGCCTAAACTGCTCTGTTTTGTAGCGAGAGGAGTTTTAAGGATTTTTGGAGGTTTAAATAGCACATGGAAGACTAGAAAACCATCTGGATATATCCAACTAGACATTTTTCCATCACAGCATAGACTCACTACTCGACATGAGTGTCACACATCCAGCTCAGTATGAAGACCAAGATTAAAGTGGATTTTATCTTTTCCTGAAATGTAGGACTGTGTTTCCTAAATCTAGGGGGTACACTAAATGTTTTAGTGATGGTGAATGCTTCTAAAGCATTTGATCCTTATCATGTAACTATCCCAATATTGTAACAATTGAATGTAATAAATATGAAGTAGAGTCCTATTAGGAATGAAAGTCTTTAGAGATTATCTGTCTTTTCTGTTTCAAGAATGTATTTTTCAGTTATGTTAAGTGTCAAAGTTATAGTTCGAGGATCTAGCCAGCGGTGCAGATCCTTTGTAATGTAAAAGAGTCTATTTATAGACAGAACATCGAATATCAAAGGGTTCAAGAATATTGTACCAAATTGCTACTCTGTAATGTTTTTTCAGTTTCAGTAATATACAGTGGTATTTTACTTCTAGACCTGGGATTCAAATGAGGCGTTCAATGTGTTGTATGCACTATATATTTTATGTTTAATCATCTCCAGTGATTTGTATCTCTAAGTACTCATAACTCATGGTAACATGCTCTGACTTCCTTTAGAGGTTAAATTGTTGTGTTCTTCCTGTGTTGTGTCTATGTACCATTTTTTATTGAAACCTCTATTTGCCTCAATTTCCATAATAAGAATTAATGTCATTGAGTTTACTGATGTTGACCCCATAGCTCAATGGTAGAAATTCCTTCATTTTTAAACCTGCAATCAATCAAAATCAAGTCACAATTCACAAGGTTAGCCATCTAATAGAATTTCCATTGAAAATCATAAGTCCCCTTTGAGAGAGCTCTCTCAAACTAAAGAGTCTAATCTTCAATTAAAATTGGATTGAAAGAGTTACATTAAGTTGATTGATGAGAAGCCTATCTGAATAAATTTTTTGATAACATTTTGGTGTGTCTGTCAGGAGTCTGAAGACATATTTCCCAAATTTTTTGTGCAAACAATGAAGCTGAACTCTTGGAGGTAGCAGGAACTCATAATTTTTCGAGGCTACAGAAACTACCTTGGTGACTCCACTACAAATTTTCATGCTTAAAGGTGGCTTCGAGAAGAAGATATACAAGGACCAATCTAGAAACTAACCCACGTACCATTGTGGATAATCCAGAGATGATTCTCAGAGGCATTGAAAGTAGCTCTTCAAAATCAGGTATTCCATCACACTCAAGAGCTTTTTCCTCTAAAATTTTTTGAAGTCCTCAAGATAGGAAATTTGATGATGAAATTCAAGAGGTTTTATATAGGTCTAAGAGTGAAAATGAATTGATTGAGATAATTCTAGACCTGCAAAGACTAGGTATTGATACCTCATCCCTAGTATCCAAAAAAGAAAAAGAAGAATTTTGGGAAACAGTTACATTAGCATTGTTGTTAGAGTGGGAGTCTTTTGAAAAGTTAAAAGAGTTAGATACATTTGAATTCTTGTTGAAAATAAAATCTGGTATACCTTTGCTTGAGTGGAGCTCATTTATATATGGACTGTAAAGGCCAACTACACCACCTTCTAATAGCTCATCTTCTCCTACTGTTTTTCAAAGAAATACCACAGTCCCTGTCATTATGGCTGGAGTTGTTCCACATCCACCTCCTCCTTTTGTACCTCCAATATATGCTCCACTTGTTCTCCCCGTTGTTCTTCATGCCCTCCCAATTAAATACTCAACTATAATTAAAACCTGGGGAAGTGAAGAAGAAATAATAGTTGAGGAACATGTAGATCAATTCAATGATTTCATTGATAGGGAGGAAGTAGATCATGAAGATGTTAAAATGAGACTATTTTTCTCAAAGCTTCATTGGTGAAGTTATAAAATGGTTTAAAGCCCTAGCTCCAACAAGTTTGCTTAATTGGAATCAGTTTGAAGAAATATTTTTGAGAAAACGGAGGAATAGAACAAACCTAGTGGAGGCCCTGACATAATACAATAGTTTAAAAATAACCTTAGATGTATTTATCCAAGAATTATCTAAGAGGTTTAACAAAGTATACAATTCTAATCATGCTCATCTTAAAACTCCTCCAGGAGTTGCTCAATTACGCTATGCAGAGGAATTTGATTATGATTTCTCCATTCTACTTAGGGAAAGATAATCTTCTTCTCTAGCAGAAATGTAGAATGATGCTGTGAAGGTAGAAGTGAACATGATAGCAGCTAAGAAGTCTAATATGGGTAAAAAAAATAAGAAGAAGAAGATAAACCTTCCTCCTTAGATGATAAGTTTGAATCTGTGTTGAAGACTATGGAGAAACTCATGGATATACTTGCCCTTGGAACCACTTGTTCACCTCCTGCACAACATGATCCAAAAAATAAAAAATACATAGTTTAGAAGGCCTCATAATCAACAAAGACAAAGAGAAAAAATAAATCATCGTGACCCTCAAGTGAGGCCTCCCTTTCAGCATAATTTGATTGATGAAGAAGAAACTTGGCCTAAGATTCAAGAAGATACTATCCACTGCCTAGATGAAAACATGTGTGGGATGTTTCTGACCAAAGAGGAGCATGATGAGTCTCATCATGATTTGAATAAGGGTGAGGGACAATCTGATTATCTTAAGGGTTATCAACATGCTATATTTGAGATGCATAAGCAGTACAATATTTGAAACAGAAATGTTCCCATCACTACAAATAAAACACAACCAAAGAAGGATGCTCCTAAAGTAGTTGAGCCTAAAAAGGACCCACCACTTCCTCCCCCTACCAAAGGAAATGAAAAGATAACTTATTTTTTCAGTTTACAGAATGAGATATCTAAAATTAAGATTCTTGTTCCCTTTGGAGAAATTCTCAAGGTAAATGAGTATAGAAGAAAAATTGTGAAAATGTTGAATTCTCAACCAGGAGCTTCAGATATCCTTAATATACTAGAAGACCGTCCTACCATTTACTTAGGACCAAGGTTGGAAGATGAGCAGAGTGAAGAAGTAACTCATTTATATTTCAGCCTTAGTATCCATGACATGACCTTACACAATGCCATCTTGGATTCAGGGGCTTCTCATAACCTCATGCCTAAGGTGATTATGGAGAGGATGGGTTTAGAGATCACTAGGCCATACAAGGATATATTTTCTTTTGATTCTAAAAGAGTCCAATGCATAGGACTGATCAAAGATGTTTTTGTTGGCCTGACACAAGTGCCTGCCAAGACAGTGGTAATGGACATTGTGGTGGCAGATATTTCCCCCAATATTGGCATTGATCCGAATGGAAAATGGCATCAACCCATGGTATTCATCTACCCATGTTATCCATCCACCCATGGAATTTACCCATGGTATTTTAAATGGCATCGACCCATGGTATTCATCCACCCATGATATTTATTCACCCATGGTATTATAAGTGACCCATGGTATGCATCCACCCATAGTATTCATCCACACATGGGATTTACCCATGGTATTGTAAGTGGTATCTACCCATGGTATTGGCCCATGGTATCCACCTATGGTATTGTATCTCAAAAAAGGCTATAAATAACAAGCCTCACTTTGTAAAAGGAAAGATTTTCCACCACAATGTAGCTTCTACAGTTATTTCTTGTTTTAATAAAACAAGTTTCTTTGTGGTTTTATTTTCTTTGTGTTCTCTTTTTTTTTTTCTGGCATTCTAATTTTGCAGATCTACCCATGTTATCCATAGATGGTTCAACCGCACAAAATCATTTTCATCGAAGTCCATTTGCTAGGCCGCACACTGTTAGTCACAAGAATTACAGGGTATCTCTATCCTCGGAGCTTCGTTTGTCATGGTTTTGGTTCATCCACAAACCCACACTTCATCGAAATCCATTTGCTAGGCCGCACACTGTCAATATCACGGTTGGTCACAAGCATTACAGGGTATCTCTATCCTCTGATCTTCGTTCATCACGGTTATGGGCTAACTACATAAAACCCTTCTCTTCAGTGGCTCTTCATATTCAACAAAACAAAACCCTTGTGGTTTTTTTATTTGTAGTGTGTTCTCTCTTTTTTCTGGCATTCTAATTTTGCAGATTTTATCAGATACATTTCAAATTTTTAGATCTTGGGGGTCTCCCCCCAAGATCTGGATCAGGCATGCTCTTATCTAGATCTTGGGCAGCAAAAATCAAAGGCACCATGCAGATGGACTTGACATATGCTACCATTCCTGTTTTTGGTGAGTATAGAAGGTTATACAGGGATATTAGGATGGCCTATATGGTAAGTAGCAAGGATAAACCTCAAAATTTTTCTATTTATGCTGTTGAAACTGAATTAGGATCAGCAATTATTTTCAATGAGCTAACTGATGAAGAAACAAGTGAATGGAAAGAAGAAATTCAACAAATAGAACATCAGCAAGTTGAAAATCAGGAAATTGTAGAAGAAAAAGTAGAGGATTGGTGGCTTCTACACTTTGATGGATCTGCTGGGAAAGAGGGGGCTGGAGCAGGCATAAGGATCAGTACTCCTAATGATGAAAGTAAGTTTTATTCATTTAAACTTAACTTTGGCTGTAGCAATAATATGGCTAAATATGAGTCTCTATTTTTGGGTTTGGAAATTTTTAAAATATTGGGTGCCAAAAAAGATATTAGTGTGTGGAGATTTTGAGTTGGTAATCAAACAAGTTGAAGGAGTATACCAAACTAAGGATGTGAGGATGAGAGCTTAAATAAATCTGATTATGGAAATGCTTGAAAATTTTCAAGAATATGCATTTATTGTGAAAAGTAGAGATCAAAACTTAGTGGCTGATTTTATAGCTGTTTCTGCAATTTTGTTTGTCATCCCTACACATTCTACTAGGAAGTATGAAATTGAAGTCTGGCATAGGCCCGCTATCCCAAATAATATCATCCATTGGAAACTGTTTGAATATGAACAACATGTTAGAAATTTATAGAGTTAAAATAGGAATTTGAAAGCACACAAGTATCAACAAAAAATGTTTGTTGAAACTAAGGTCAATTTTGAAGTTTTGTAGCTAAAAAATAATTGTATACCCAAGGGTCTTATTCCGCTTAATTTTTTTTTTGATCAAAATGATGTTTTTAAATCTCCTAGGATGCAGGCTGATGATGAGGAGGTAGAAACTTGTAATCTTGATACAGCAGCAACGCCTAAAATGATAAAGCTTTCCAAGTTTCTTTCTATGGAGATGAGACATAAATACATTGGGATGATGAAGAAGTTCATTGATGTTTTTACATGGAGTTATATTGATCTGAAAAATTATAATCCTAGTATAATACAACATACAATTCCTATCACAGAGAATGAGAAACCCTTCAAACATAAATTCAGAAGGATTAACCCATTGCTCATGATTGAGAAGAAAATTAAGAAACTTTTTTATGCAAAAATAATTGTTCCTATAAGATTCTCAAAATGGCCTGCTAATCTGGTACCATTCAGAAAAAAGAGTGGTGAGATCAGAATCTATATTGATTTCAGAAACTTGAACAAGGCTTCCTTGAAAGACAACTACCCTCTTCCCAAGATGGATCAGATTTTGTAGAATATTTTTGGCTCTCAAATGATGTCCATGGTGGATGGATTTTCATGATACAATCAGATATTGGTACACTCAGAAGATCAAGAGAAGACTGCTTTTACCACACCATGGGGAACATTCATGTACCCCATGATGCCTTTTGGTTCGATGAATGCAGGAGATACCTTTCAAAGAGAACTGGAAATTACCTTTGTTGAGGAGAAATATAAGTCAATTGTCGTCTATTTGGATGACATAACTATATTTTCAAGAAGGGAGGAAGATCATTTGAAGCATTTGGAGAAAATTTTGCAGAAGTGTAGAAGAATTGTTATCTCTCTTAACCCCACCAAAAATATTTTTTTCTCTAACTTCTGGAAAATTACTTGGACATATTATATCAAAGGATGGGATAAATATTGATCGAAACATAGTTAATGCTATTTAGAAGATAGACCTGGCAAGGAACAAGAAGGAAATTAAGTCCTTTCTTGGGAAAGTAAACTTTGTTAGAAGGTTCATCTCGAAATTTGCTGAAATTGTCAAGGACATTACCAAGATGTTGAAGAAAGGAGTTGATATTAAATGGATTGTCGAAGCCAAGCAATCATTGGAAGAGATAAAGAAAGCCCTCACTCAAGCTCCAATGCTTATTAGTCCAAAATTTTCAAGAGAATTTCTAGTTTTCACATTTGCATCTGAAAATACCATAGTTGGATTTTTACTGCAAAAAGGATAGCAAGGTACAAAAAAACCAATTTCATTATTTAGGAAAACTCTTTCTAACTCAGAGCTAAAGTATAATATTTTAGAAAAACAGGGATATTCTTTAATCAAAGCTATTAAAGACTTCAGAATTTATATTTTGCACTCTCATGTCATTGAATTTGTGCCTAACACTGTGGTTAAAGACATTTTGACACAAGCTTATCCTGATGACAAGAGAGGGAAATGGATAGCTAATTTGTTGGAGTATGACATAGAAATCAGACCTGCAAAAATGGTGAAAGGACAGGGGTTAGCAAAGTTGATGGCACAATCCAATTTTGAATGTCTTGACATGAATCTTATTGTAGAAATTTTAGAGTTGTCAGAGGAAGATGAAGACTTGATACCTATTTAAGAGAAGTTCATTTTATCTGAATGGTATATAGATATTATCTTTGTCTTGCATCATCACAGAGCTCCTGCAGATTTGAATAAATCAAAAGCAAGGTTTTGAAGCTGAAATCGAAGATACTGCATTGTAGATAATAATTTGTATTGGAAATATGTTGGTGGAATCCTTTTAAATTGTTTGCTGGAAGAGGAAGCTGAAAGGGTCATTGAAGAGTTTCATAAGGGAGATTGTGGAGGAAACCACTACTGGAAGGCTACAACAAACAAAATTCTTAAAGCATATTACTACTAGCCCACCATGTTCAAGGATGTTTTCAAAAAGATCGTTGCTTGCCATGAATGTCAGATTTTTTATGGTAAGAAAAAAAGGATTCGTTTACCTGTGATGCCAATATATGTTGAGGTGCCTTTCCAACAATGGGGGTTGGATTTTATTGGTGAAATACACCCATAATCTTCAAGGCAGTATCACTGGATCCTGATAGCCACAGATTATTTCACTAAATGGATTGAAGCAATCCCAACAAGGCAGGAAAATGATTCAGCCATTATTCAGTTCTTAGAGAACAATATTTTGTCCAGGTTTGGTTGTCCAATGAATATTATTATTTACAATGCACAAGATTTTAAATCCAAAAAGATAATTATCTTTTATCATCAGTATCATATAGCACTTTGACACTCAACAGCTTATTACCCCCAAGGTAATGGCCTTGCAGAATCCTCTAATAAAAGAATTGTGAGAATTATCAAAAATGTACTTCAGGAAAATAAGAGATCATGGCATCTAAAAATTAAGTATGCTCTTTGGGCTGATAGGGTCTGTACAAAGTGATCCATTGGTACTTCACCTTATGAATTAGTGTATGGAGTTGAAGCAATTTTTCCCACCTCCTTGGGATTTCCTGTAATGAAATTTTTTCAAGGAACTAAAGAGGAGCCTAATGCCATTCAGAGGAGGATAAAGCAGCTCATAGATCTACAATAAAAAAGGGAGGAGGTATACAACAACCATCAACAATGACAGAACAGAGTGAAGAAGACATTTGACAGAAAGGTCAAAGAAGAAAATTTCCAGATTCAAGATGTAGTTTTAAAGTGGAAAGCCAGAATTGAGGAAAAGGGGAAACATGGAAAGTTTGAAAGCATCTATAAGGGACCATTTCTAGTAGTTGTATATGATGGAAAAAATACTTATCTACTTCAAGAGATGGATGGACAACTTTGTGTTGGAGCACCTGTCAATGGCAGGTTTCTAAAGCACTACTCCTCTTAAATTTTATTGAATTTTCACTCCACTATATATATTTCTTTTTATTATGTTGTTCTTCTAATAAAGACAGTTTGATCATGAAAATTGAGCCTGAGGAGAAGGCCATAAGAGTTCGAAGAAGGCTTGGTGAATTTTAGAAGTTTATTTTAAAGAGGGATGGGACTGGAACTACAGGTTCTTTGTTGTACCATAAGGGCACACCATCTCCAATGGAGCCACTATTATCACTCATTAGTTTTTACACTTTCATTGATAGGGTCATGCATGTCATTCACCAAAATTGATGTGGTCTCATAAGCCATTTTTATGAAATGTCTGAATTTTTTTTACATTTGATGATGTCTACCTTAAGTTTAAAGCTCACCTCTAGCAATATCATTTCAGTCAAATCAAAATCACATCATATAGTTGTCATTCCCATGAATTTTAAACAAAAATGTTTACACATGTCAGATTTTCATAATTTCGTAGCAAATTACAAAATAAATCAACAGATTTCATTATGAAACTGCCTAATAGTTCTGTAGTGAATCTGTCAGTAGCAAAAATATTTTTTCTATGAAACTAGGGTTTTTCAGTAAAATGTGTTAGAGGGGTATGAAGTGTTAGATTTTGATAAGACAATTAAAGGCTAAGGTCATTTGAGTTCGTTATGATGATTTTCAAACATGCATAGTCGTATTTTATGTAATTATTATCTTTTATGGTCACATGTGCTATCACCAAAATCCGATTTGTCAAATAATATTTTAAACTTTACCACAATCTTCTCTTTGTCATATTATTGTGTAATCCTTGCATGTGAAGTATCCCACTGTCGATTCTTGAATATCTGCTTCATCACACCAAGCAGGTTGCTATTCAAATTCAGTTATGCAGGTGTTAGCAAAAAGTGAGGTAGCAAAGAGTATAAAGCATCCATGGCATCGAAAAATAAAACAAACAACGGTTGTCATTGTGTAAGGTATTAAACCATGGATTTGAAACTTCTAAATGAAGATCCCACTACTATGGAAGTTTTCAGGAGGACGGGCTGCCTACAATTCTCCTAGAAGTTGCAGGGGTTCCGTGCACAGATCTCAAAATAATTTTCCACCAATTTTACAGGGACAACATCAAAGGTTGGGATTTTGAATCTCACAGTATCACCAGAGAGCATATCACAAGCTATAGAAATCCCTAGAAGTGGTGAAGAATGGTTTAAAGGCATAAAGTTCAGAATGAAGGGTTGTGAGGAGTTTCCCAAGGAGGAACACAGACGAGTTGATATGACGAATGGAATCCCCAGGAATTATGTGAAGGAAAATTATGTAAATTTGTTGCTGGTGATACAAAAATTCTTCACCTGCGAGGGAAGATTCCACATGGTTTACTCTTACCATATTAGACTCCTTCTGCATTTTTTTGGTAAAAAATCGCTTGACCTACCCTTATTTTTATACAGGAGTTTGGGAAACATGTCAAATAGAGTTCAGGTGAAGTGAGAAGGTAATGAGACATCATTATTTTACCATGGTCTAATAAAATTGTTAGTGCTAGAAGAATTGGAAAGGTTAAACAGAGATTGGACTTCTTTTCTATTTATGAGTGGGTATGAAATAGATGTATTGACTCTAGAGAAAGTCTCAAAACCTAAAACTACTACATCCCCAGCTGCAATAGAAGAGTATGAAGAAGAAAGAAGACAGTCTCTTATAGAACCAATGGACATTGAAGAAGAACCTCTGCAACAAATTGATATCCCTCATCCAACACCTGCAAAACATAAACAAAATATTATAAAACAAAGCAATAAGAGGATAAGAAGGAGTCAGAAATTGGCCAAAGGAAATCTAGAATATATCCTTGATGCAATAGATATTGAGGAGTTCCCAATAGTGTAAGTAGAATACATTGAAGGCGATGAAAGGAAACTGAAGAAAGGTAAGACTGTCAAGAAATCGGGCAAGAGAAGATGTTGGTTTCATATTTTAGCCAAGGAAGCCAATGACCAGGTTTGCAAAGAAGGCTATGTAGAGAAAAAGGACAGAGAAAGTCAGTGAAGCTATGCAACCAGAAAACATCATAGATTTATCTCCAGCAGCAGAAGAAGAAGTTGTCAGCACACAGAGAAGTGGAAAGGAGAAGATGATCGAAAAATCAGAAACAAAACTCCTTAAGGAGCAACTGAAAGATTAAAGTGAAGAAATACTTGAGTTGAAGTTAGAGGCAAAGAATCATAGGTTTGGAAAGGCTGAATTTTACCAAAATATGAAAAAATGGGGCAATCAACTCTCAAGTGTTTCAGAATCTATGGATAATGCCAAAAGACTGTTGAAAAAGACTCAGCCTCTAAGACTTGTGGTCAAACATAACAGGAAGATGAACTTACACTTGCAAGCTGAAAAAATACTATTAAATAATCAAGTGGAAGACCTTTAGGAAAAACTGGACATGATTCAAGGTGAGCTAGAGAATAAAGGGTTGAGAATGAAAGTGATTGAAGAACCTGTAGGTAAACCTATTGATAATGAAGATGAAACTCCCAAAGACTGAAGAGTTGAGATGAGATATTTTTGATAAGGTTCATAGCTTGCAAAGGACTTAAATTTTGACTCAGAAGAATTTTTTTTGAAGAAAATCATAAAATCTGCAAATTCTACCTTATTAGGCAATTTCGTACTGTGCTTTAGCCTTGAAGGCTGAAAAATGCTACAAAAATTATGAAGATTCCTTTTAGACTTTAAAATCAATTTTGGGAATAATCAAGGGGGGAGATTGACTTCATTAAGATATTTTGTCATAACAAATGTTTTTGACCAACATAGGTGGCAGAAGGATGGGTGAAGAGACAAAAATCAGTTCTCTACTAAACTACGCTACAAAACTGCCTAAACTGCTATGTTTAGTAGGGAGAGGATTTTTAAGGATTTTTGGAGGTTTAAATAGCACATAGAAGATCAAACAGCCATCTGGAGATATCCAACCTGACAGTGGGCCATCCCAACATAGACTCACTACTTGAGATGAATGTCACTCATCCAGATCAGCATGAATACCAAGATGAAAGTGGAGTTTATCTTTTCCTGAAAAGTAGGACTATGTTTCCTAAATCTAGGGGGTACATTAAATGTTTTAGTGATGGTGAATTCTTCTCGAGCATTTCATCCTTACCATGTAACTTTCCCACTATTGTGAAAATTGAATGTAATAAATATGAAGTAGAGTCCTATTAGGAATGAAAGTCTTTAGAGATTATCACTCTTTTTTGTTCCAAGAATGTAGTTTTCAGTTATGTCAAGTGTCAAAGTTATAGTTCGAGGATATATCTAGTTGGGCAGATCCTTTGCAATATAAAATAGTCTATTTATAGACAGAACATCAAATATCAAAGGGTTGGAGAATATTGTACCAAATTGCTACTCTGTAGTGTTTTTTCAGTTTCAGTAATATATACTGATATTTTACTTCTAGACCTAGGAATCGAATGAGGTGTTCAATGTGTTGTATGCTCTATATATTTTATGTTTAATCATCTACAGTGAGTTTTATCTCTAATTACTCATAACTCATGGTAACATGTTGTGAGTTCCTATAGAGGTTAAATTGTTGTGTTCTTCTTGTGTTGTGTGTGTGTACCATCTTTTATTGAAACCTCTATTTGCCTTAGTTTCCATAAGAAGAATTACTGTCATTGAGTTTACTGATGTTGACCCCATACCCAAATGGTAGCAAGTATTTCATTTTTCAGCCTGCAATCAATCAAAATCAAGACACAGTTCATAGAGTTAGTGATCTAATAGAATTTCCATTTAAAATAATAATTCCCCTTTGAGAGAGCCCTCTCAAACTGAAGAGGCTAATATTCAGTTAAAATTGGTTTGAAAGAGTTACATTAAGTTGATAGATGGGCATCCTATGAGAATCAATTTGGTGATAACAGTAACCACCGCCCTGATGAGCAAAGACAAGGAACTTTGATCAAGGTATCTACGAAGAAAAAATGTTAGCCCCATAATTCTTGAAGAGGAAAATCCATCCTAAGTCATTGAGTTCACCAAATTTGAAATTTAGAACTTGAATATAGGCATATCTCAGCCTCAAAAACAAGGCTCCTACACCACTCTTATGTGGAGAAATCATAAGGTCAATATTCTTGGCCTGCAACTTGAGCAGGCCATCCAAGGATTAATGTGACTCCACCATGAATATCTGGATGTGTCCCATTTGTTCTTTATGGTCAAATTTACACAGAGTTCCCACATCAAAGTTTTTCTGGACCTTCAGCCCCTACTGGTACAGTTCAAAAACTTACGCCTAGAAAAGGAGGTATGGCTACAAAATGCACATTTTTTTTGTGAGTAATTTTAGGATGATAATCTACAGGAAAGGTAGTCTAAGGAACACTCAAAGGTAATGGTTGCCAAACCCAGCATCTAGGATGAGTGATAATGGGTGGAACATGACCATTTTAGGAGGGGGCTTCAGGTACTTTATGCATTACATCACAAATCCTTAGGTGAGGAGGTTCATGAGGGTGTTGATTATCATCACTATTCATCCTTGCACTCCCTAAATTATTATAGATAGAGGCACCATAATTTTATCTTCCACTCAAATGCATTAGAGGAAATTTCAGCATAAAATTGCCCATGAAATTTTCATGTAATTTCCATGTCATAATATGTAAACCAATAAAAATTATTTAAATTTAAAAAGAGGTACATGTAAATATTTTGGAGGGAAAAGAAGAAACCCATTTTTTTTTTAATTGTATTTTTTACTTGTCTTCTCATAGGTTTACTCAAATTTAAAGTGTATACCCCCGTTGGATGCAAAATTAAATTCCACATCCATCGTGTACCCATTATGCATACTTTTGAGAAGACTGGCCTTGATAAAAATTGTAGATACATTAAAAAAGTGTGTTTCAACACGTTTTTTAACGTATCTGCAAATTTTATCAGTGTGGGTATTCTAAAAAGTATGCATAATGGGTAATCATTGGATGTGTAATTTAATTCTTCATCTAATGAATATCTAAATGTGAAATTTGAGTAACCCTATAAGGAGATAAGCTGAGAATACAATTAAAAAAAGTAGTTTTCTTTTTTTCCCTCCGAAATTCATAACTCTTGTTTTATTATTTTTACTATTGTTTTATTATTTTTCCTTAGGAGGCCACTTTTAGGCTGAAATTTCCTCTAATGAATATCATGTGTTGGTCTTTGTAAATCTATCGATGCACCTATAGCAACCTTTATAACTATCTTTGGAGCCACAGTTGCACCAATGTGGTTTTCCTCCCTAATTTATGTTGTAGATGCAACAGAGACAGTTCCGGAAATGGAAGTTGGTTGAATTAATGTACCAATGTGCATAGTGGGTACCAAGGAGACCCAACAAAGGTCCCATTCTTACAGCTGGGAATATTCTGCAATGATTGTGGGTTACTCACTAAAGTAGTAGGATGCCCCACAATCATCCCAAATTGCTATTATTGTTGGATAGATAGTTTGGAGGGATACTTTCCTCTCTCACAATGATTCCAAGGCCATGTTTGAGAATATATAAATTAGAAAATTTACCAGTTTAGTTGAAAGAAAATATAATAAGGCATATCTATTCCAATTAAAACACAAAAAATTGAAGTTGTGTACATGTCATAAACTTCTCCCATAGTTTAACTTTTAATCATATACAATATGGTGCAACAATTTTAAATTGAAATGAAAAACTGTGTAGTCAAGTTTTGGATATGTAAGATGTGGAAATTTTTAACCTACTAAACTATACACACCCCCTAATTTTTTTTCCTTCCCTAATTTTTGTCACCTTTACAGCTCAAGTAAAACAACGATCTTATATTTGCACCAAAAATAAAATGCAAGTGAGCCCTTTGCTGCATAGCATAGCTAATTTCATAACTTTGACATCATGTTAGATTGTGAAATTGTATATTTCAGAGAAAGGAATATAGGAAAAATACAAGTGAGAGAGAAAAAGAGCGTCACATATATCCATTAATATTCATCATTGATGTTCATTACGCACATGATATTTTCATTACATGTGCAGTTGCTAATTGAGAAGCAGTTGTGAACATGCCTATGATTTGTACATGACATTGATACTTAACTAGTATATATAATAGCATTTCCTTGCTTACCTCAATAACCTGTTCTTTTGATGTGAACCAGTAAAAATATATGAAGGGGCATGACTTCCAAGAACAATCTCATAAGCCCTTCAAAATTAATGGCCGCTGAGTTACATGATCCACCTTCCAAGGGGGGCATACCATTTCACATCTGCACCAGATCCTTGGATGTAGAGTTTCACTCCCAACATACCCCTATTATTTTATTATGTTGGAATTTCCAACAACAGGTATTACACCTGCATCATAAGGGAGATGTGGGAATAATTTCCTATAGCAAGTCTGTTTTTATGCTTTACCATGCATATTTTAAGCACAAAAGCCGTTCCAAATTTTTTCTACTTATTCTCTGATGCCTTACAAGCTTTAAGGAAGGTCTAGGTATGTGTTTATGGGTACCCAAAAATCTCTTACAACATTTGAAAAGAAAAGTTTACTTTCCCAACAACTTTTAAAGATGCCAAGACCCAAAACACCTATTTTAAGGTACAATAACCTTTTTATTTTAATTTGTTTCAGAGATCAATCATTTTCTAGCTTGCTTACCAATATCTCGTATTTTTAAAAGGCTTTTGGTCTGTTTTCAAGTGGTTACCTGAGATGTCAGAGCTAGGATTTTCAATGCAGAGATGCTTTTTCCACTACTGACGTATATCAATGACTAAGAACCCTTCTTCTTGTGTTTTCATAGCACTATATAGGGTTGCAATCGAATATCCATCAGTCAGTAAGTGTAGACTTGCAACAAGCTTTCTCATCGCCAACATCTTGGTGCATTTACAATAGAATATGAAAGAGATGCCAAGGCTTGTCAAAAAGGAAAAGCCTGTTATAAGGAAGGTTCTAATGGCACACAGTATAAAGTTTTGGCTCTTTAATATTTATGGGTCATGAAACTGTAACCCCTATAGGATTTCCATTTGTTGTATAGAGTGATATTAGAGTCAACATTATTGATGAAACTAGAGTTCCAAGACTTCAGATTAACCTATCCAACACTAAGATATACTATAGATACAATTTCCAAGAGCTTCAAGGGATTATGAATAGAACTATAGAGAAGTTTCATCTAATACATGAAAGATTAATATCAACAATGCAAATATTAATGTCATGTTGTCTTTTGCATTCAAGGATCACATTCACCACACATCAATAGAACCTGTGTGTGAGTAGGAATGCCAAGTAACTGTACAAAAACTAATTAATTGTTTTAACTTTCCTTTACTGTCGTAAATATACATATATGTATTAAAGAACTTAACAACTACTCAACACTTGTCCATAAAACTTGGTACAGAGGTATAGTGAAAATCTAACAACCATGTGGCATACTTAGTGAAAATTCCAGGTAACATTTAGTTAATATGTCACTGAACCTCAGTTACCAAGCTTAGAGTAAGGAATCTAGAAGTATTATAGGGTCATCAGTCATTGCCTTGGGAAAGTTATCGATGGTGGCACATGCATGAGATATTTTCACATTACAGTTATGTCTGTATGATAAATCCTCATAAAACGTTATGTATGTACTAGCCTATACAATTTTACTATTGTCTTATGTGATGGAATTGCACATTATTGCACTATGAATAGGTAAGCACGGTAACAAATTTCTTACCGCTGTTATCACATGCTCAAGTGAAAAATCTCTTTAGTGTCAATATGTGTATATATAGCAACACGACATATATTCAATTTTACTGGTTTGGTGGCCCTAAGAGCCATGAAAGAGAGGTAATATTATAAGATAATGAGGATCACAACATTGTCTTAATATCCAGGAATTAGGGATTACAGAGGTTTTGTTCCGACGCAACATTCTCAACTAAAAAATCTCTTTACTTTCAATATGTGTATATGCAACAACAAGACCTCTATTCAAATTTATTGGTTGGGTGTCTCTAAGAACCATGCCAGATAGGTAATATTTTAAGATAATGAGGATCACAACATTATCTTAATTTGCACGCATTAGGGATTACAGAGGTTTTGTTCCCACACATCCACCCTTCTGGATTCAACCTGCAGACATATTATGGGATTCCAGAGAATATCTTCTTCCAGCCAATAGACATGAGGAATTCCAAAGGTTTTGGTTCCACACCTTCACCCTTCTAATTAATTAGGAACCCTAGATAACCCAACAATAGCCACGCTTAATGAAAGGCGAAGGGCTCTAAAGTTAAATTATTCTGTTATGGAACATGAAAACTATTCCAATTGTTTCTTACCTGATATGAATTTCACACTGTTATGAAACATAAAACAATCCCAGTGATTCTCTATCAAATAATGGGTTCAAGCTTTCTGCCCTAGCGGGAATAATTCCATCCAAGCAACGACACATTAGGATTTAAAGAAAAATCCACTCATTGGCATTGCTGAAGGACCATTCCCCACACAAAGAGATTAAGGGTTCTAGCCTCCTTATGTAGACACATCAATTTCAGTGCCATAAATAGGACTCAGAGCAGTAAGAATAATACAAGCGATTGAGATTGTAGGCATGGTTTCCTTTATCAGTCCATATACCTTCTTTGATCTTTACCCTAGGTTTTTATTCGTTTTCAATGAACTGGTAGATATCGAACAAGAACTAGAATGGATCTAACTCACCTTTGGTTCTACGATGTTCTAATTCTTGCAGCTCTATCCCACCTCTGTTCGGGCCTACGCTCTTCCATCAACATGCTTGATTATGTCCCTCAATTTATTCTCTCTCTTTAGTATTCCTCCCTATATTATTTCCTCTCCCCTCCATTCCCACTGCATTCTCTCTCCTTTTTCCCTCATTTTGTTTTTTTCCCCTCATATTCTTATGCTCGCATCATCCTTTTGGTTAGTTAGGATTTTCCCTTTTGGCCCAACCTCATATGGTCCCCTGTCTTTCCTAACTCGTCAGTGGAAAATTGTTTCCTTTGGCCACCCCCTTTTATGCCATTTTCCCTCCTCCTAGGTAGGCAAGGTGTGTGGGAGGGAAAAAAACTTTTTCATTGTTGCAAACTATCTTCCAGCCATTGATGGTTGCGTTCAGTCCTCACCCTCCGCACCCCAGGTTTACTAGGTCTCAATGTTTATTTCCCCTCAACATCACCGAAATCCATTATACCTTATAACTGTGCACTATAGATACCAAGAATTATCAATTATGTATATCTCAACTTTCAATATTTAGTATAGTTCAACTTTAGGCTATCGTTGTTGAGGTCCTACCAATGTATTTAAAGGTGAGTGGCCCTTTAGGGAAAGGCCATTATGTTTAAGGTTTTATTTAGATTTTATTTATTAATTTATGTTAGTGGTTTAGGTCTTATTTAGATTTCATTTATTAATTTATTTATAGATATAATGTATCTATTATTTCCAGTATATTTATTATAACTATGCAAATATAATTTCAATATGTATTTCCAAACATAACAAAATATATATATATATAATATCATATTGATTTGAGGTGACTATGGAAATGTTTACATTATATGCTTAAATGTGCCATCACTGAGACCCTTAATACAATATGTACTTGTTTACCACATGACCACAGTCATTACATAAATGATAAAGTAAATAAATCCCAAATGTCAAGGGATATGCATACAAAGAAGTATAAAGAAGAAGATGAGTACCAAATGCTTACTGGACTGAATAAAACACCTCTAAACAATTGACTATTAACCGACAATAATGAGATATTCAGATTCAAAAACTCCATCAATGTTATCCTGAACTTCAGCCCCTTCCTACATGTAAAATGATCAAAGCAACAGTACCTTATGACAATCCTTTTCATATAAATAAAGAAAACCTTCAAAGAATTTTCTTGCATGGGAATTGAATAAAGTGTATTTTACTTATCAAATTATGGACTGCAACCATTCCTACAATAGCAATTCTTGTTAGCATATTATTTTATAGATGTTGAGTTTTTGGTCTTAGTTCAGAACAATTTTTGAAGTGATATCTTGGGAAATATTGTTTTGGGCATGTTCAATTGGAGAAAGGTCCATGGGAGTCGAAGTTTCTAAGACATTATGTGCAGGCAATGGCATTGTATGACTTAGAAGACCTACATGAAAACATAAGAAATTATTTGTCTTTTGATTTTCTTCAAAAATGACAGCTTGAGGTTTCGAAAGAGCTATGCAGAAACAAATTCCATATCATTTGGAGGGTGATGGTGATGAAAAACCGCATTGATTCTTATGTGGATTCATTTGGAGGGTGAAAAGGATTGTAGTGCTAATTTCTAAGTTTATAAATTTTGTGGGGGAAGCTTCTTTAATGGTGCATGAAGTTCATATATATTTATCCCTAGGGTGTAGCTAAGGCCTTGGCCGAATTAAAGGTATATTTATATCTAATTTATAGAGGCTAAACATTGAACAAAAAAAAATCACTAAGCTAAAGGAAATTAAGAAAATGGTTAGAGAAAGTTCTTAGGAGTACGATAAAAAATTTCAAAACTTTATCAACAAAATCTCCTGTACTATCCATGAAACTCAACACAAATAATGATCCATTCAAATTTTGTTGCTCTTTAACAGTATAACATTAATGAAATAGTTGTGGGTGACATAGAGGGTTGCCTTATCTTAGGCCATGAGGATATAATCTTGTAGGGTGAACATCCATTTTACTAGGAGAGTGATATTTTTGTGTTTTTGGAAAACATCTTTTATCTCTTCCTCCAACACCAATATTCTTCTTGTATGTTGCAGTAAAAATGGAAATCTCCAATGGAGATCGTTGCCTTCACAACTATTCCATTTATACTAGTGTCTTGGGCATAAAATCAAACTATTTTATGCCAGAGCCATTAGATTTCATTTCAGTGAGCTACAGTTATAGGTGAGAGTTATGCATAGCTCACTAAAGGTGTATCAAGAGGCTATTAGTCTATTGGCTATAGAATATTACTCTTTTTATTTGTAACTTAGTGAAATGGAAAATATGTGGAGAATCTCCATTCTTCTTCTTTCACCAGGCCATGTAAAATAAATGAGAGAAAATATTCTCGACCCCTTGGAGAAGGAAAGTTGAGAATTAGCATGACCAAACAAAGAATCCAATGAGTTGAGTTGAGAGGGATCTCATTTTGTAAACAAGCATCCATAGGCTTGTTAGAGTTAGTATGAATCTTTACTAGAAGGTGAGTAGTCTTCACATCACCAACCACATCAAATAGAAGGGTAACAACCCCTACAATAAAAATGATGTATCGTAATACCCCTTGAAAACTCCTTGAAGGAGACAAGAAGGGTTTAAAACCATAGAATACAAGTTGATATATGAATCCTAGTTCTGTAACCTTTAGGAGAAATTTTAATAGTCAATAGTCTAATCTCAGATGATATCCTAATCTCAGATCAATCTCCGAGAACATTGTTGTTCCCTTCAATTGATTGAAAAAATCATCAACCCTCCACAACGAATACTTATTCTTAATGGTCACCTTGTTCAATTGCATGTAAGGAATGCACAACCTAAGAGTACCATCCTTCTTCTTCACAAAAAATATTGGTGTGCCCTATGGTGGTACACTTGGCCTAATGTACCCCTTTTCCAACATTTCCTTCAACTGCAACTTTAGCTCTACCAACTGTGGAGTGCTCATCTTGTATGCTTTTTTTGATGTTGGTGTTGCTCCTACTACCAAATTAATATAAAAATACACTTCCCTGTGAGAATAAAACTCTGAAATATCTACAGGAAATTCATCTTGAAACTATTGTAAAGCAAGTACTTGCTCGAGATATTTGCATCCTCAACTTTCTTATCTTTCTCACTAAAAATATGTACTACAAATAACACACATGTTCCTACAACTACACTTCATCTACATAGTTTGCACCATTATAACTGATGTTTCCTTCTTCTTAACTTGAAATAATCTATGTTCTCCATTGTTATCCAAGCACTCAATAGCTTTGTCATAGCAGTCCACTTTGGTCCTATGGAGATACAACCAATCCATACCCAAAAGCATGTTATATGAACCCAATGAAAATACATTCAAATGTGTTGATGTAGACATACCATTCAACTCAAATGCATAATCTCTTACCCAATGATGAACTTGCTTCTTTGTACCTGTATCTAACTACACTAACCAAGTCTCAACATGCACTTCTTTATCCAAACCACACTTATCCACCAGGTCAGGATCAACATAAACATAATTTAATATAGGGCCAATTAAAATAGAAACAACTTGATCACAAATCTCACCATCCATATCGATAATAGACACGTGGTGATTTTCTTGCCTGTTATCCAACACTGCTTAGATGAAAGGAACACTTTGTCCAACATCCCCCACCTTTTTTTCTTCCTCAACACAATAAATATGTGGTGAACCACCTTGATGTTGTGTACAATCTCTCATGTGATGATATTTTCCACAAGTCCAACATTGTATAGGCTTCCAAACTACACCCTTTTTATGATCCTCAAACTAAAATCCCTACCCTTTGTTAGATGCATTGAACTTCTTGTATGATACTTCATTCTATTTGTTACACGTGTCCCGGGGCCTTGCTTTCTTCTTATTGCGTTTCCCTTTATTCCTTTCATTACCTTTCCAGTCCATTTTAGTCTCAAAACTATGCTTTGATTTCACATAACAATGCTTTAGCTTCTGGATGGCCTCCTCCAATGATTTAGGCTCATCAAAATCAATCATGTATTTGAATGTTATTGAAAACCCACTAATGAATCATTGAATCTTAGCCTTCTCCTCCTTGAGGTAAGGAAAATGTCACAACAACTCCAAAAATCTTCTAGTGTACTCCTCATCGATAATAGAATCCATATTTAGCTTGTAAAACACTTTTTTTGTGTCATCATGGTACCTCTTTGATAGATACTTCTTCCTTAATAGTCTCTTGAACTCACTCCAAGTAAACTCCTTCTCATAAATATTTCTAGTGTTCTTCACATATTCACACCAAATATATGCTTTACCTTTAAGATTTAATGTAGATATCATGGCCTTCATGTTCTCTGAGTAATCGTGCAATATGAAGAATTTATTCATTCCAATCAACCATGGTTCTGCATCTAGTGTTTTCTTCATTTCCCCATCTAATTTAGGTGGCTTTTATTTCTTGAACTCATCCGGAAAATATCCCCTATCACTCCTCCTGTAAGGATGATAACAATGATGACCATGATACCTATCAGAACTAGAACAAGAATAGTACATGTGTCCATCACCCCTCCTTTCTGGAGTATCCAAGAACCTGAAATCCCTACTCGTGTCATCTCTATCTAACTTGTGCCCACTAAGGGGTCTACTTCCATAGGCCCCATTAGTTCCTCCTATGCCTGCATGATTTTGTCATTATCTGCTTTGCAAATCCTTATTTCCTCCTTCACAATTCTCAATGTGTCTATTAAGTCAGAAGAGTTCGCAACACCATGCTACTCATCTAATTCATAGGGAAAATATATGTAGCCTACCATCTTGTTAGTCATATTTGACCTCTTCTTCCTGTAAGGTATATTATGTTAGATAAACCAAATCATAAACAAATTAGCATACCTTAGTATAACTCAGAGAGGGCATTTCGTCTACAAGACTGATTCCATATTCCAAGCATGAATGTGGGATCTCATAGAACAAATCAATGAAAACCAAACCAGGGCTTCTAGATGCCAAACCACCTCAAACCTCAATCAGTGATTCCACCTCACGGTTGAACATCACTAACAATCACCATATTGGTCTCTAACCAAGCTATCCAGGGCTCCAACACATTTGTTCCAACCATGGCTTCCAGCACTATTAACTCAACCCATAGTTGTTGTCGAGCTTCGAGAGTATTTGTCCAACCAGGGTTTCCAGGACTAGTAACTCAACCCACCAAGGGATTCCTCAACATTTTTCCAACCAAGGCTTCTAGGAACTAATAACTCAACCCACAACCAAAGGCATAAGAAAACCAACCAGAAAACAAAAATAAAACCCACAATAACATGGTTATCCAGGAAATAGCAAGGCAAGAAAAAACCATTGTCTTTCCATGCAATCCCCCATGCCAATGACAAATCATAACCAAATAATCACTTGCATATCTCATGCATGCCAAAACTAGTAAGAGAACCACACATGAAAGTCAATACCTACAAGAAAAACCCATTATAGCTATGGATATTGTTGTCCTCTTGCACTTTCCTACTTTTCATTTTCCTTCGTGCTCCAAATTCCAAGTATGCCACACTCCTCCAAGTGTTGTCTAAGAAAACTCAAAGTGTCCAAGAGTATGAGAGAGAGAATAAAATGAGAGCTTCAAAATTGAACTGAAAAAAGTTTGTTCAAAAGCTACCAACTGATCCTCATAAGACTTTTTATCAATGAGGCCTCTAATTTATTCATTTTTCCATTATTTTCCTTCATTTTCCTCCTCAGATAAAACCTGTGACATTTCACCTCCCTTTTCTCCTATTTTCCATTATTTTCATTTATAAAATGCCAATAAATTCCTCATGCCACTCTAAAACCTTTTCCATTTCCTTTTCTGACTTCCATAACCACTAATAAACTGAAATGAACACCCATTAAGATGTTTTTGCCCAACATTCAACTTGGAATATGTGTCCCATAACCAAGGTATTATTTTACCTATATTAACTTTTACATTGATTTTTGATTAGGGTTGTTACAACTTGTTTCTATAGTGGTAGCTTCAACCTTCAATTCTTTATCAAACATGGCACTTTCCATATTTCCACAATCAATCCCTGTTTCGAAAAGGAGACCACAAATTTCATAAACATAATTTTCATCCACTTTGTGGTGATATATCTGAGCACGCATGTGCTCATTAACAATTTCAACTTCACCAAATTCATCATTTGTTTTTGGATTCATGAGAGATGCACATTCAGCGCTACAAAGCATTAAGTCATTTGAAAAATTGTATTTGTTATTCTCAAATTTAAATGCTTCAAACTTTGATGCAAAGAGGTCATCATAAACTATAATCATACCAACTATATCACACATGTTATTGGCTTCTTTATTGGAAGCTTCACCATGTAAAACAAGTAAATTGCAGAGAAATAACACATCGAAAACACATTACACAATAGCTCATAACGGATTTCACCCCTCGTGGCCTACATATCCATGGATCTTCTTCAATGGCTAGGCCCTCTTTGGATTAATGGTCAATTTTATGATTACAGGCACCTACAGTGCTCCAATGGATTTTCAACCTGCTCCATTGGATTCAGAAGACTCAAAAACCTCAAAATAGTCTCTTCAATCTCTACAAATGGTCTATAGGTGATCTAGACATGGCCTCCCCTCCTGGTGGCCCTAGCTTATTTAGCCTTCAAAGTGGAAAAATAACTTACAGAAGTGCTCCAACGGCTCTATAATCTACACCATCACGCTCATAGCATCCAAATCATCTAGGAATGACTCTTTTTGAGCCAAAATTGGTCGAAACATGCTCCAGTTATGCCTCATTCAATTCTGGCCTAGGAAACCCATCCAAATATCAAGAGAACTCCAGTTAGCACCAACAAAAATGTAGGTGGCACCACAAATAGCAGACCTGCCAAACTGGCCACCAAATTAATATTAGGATTAATTAACGTTAAGTTTTGTTTAACTGGTGCTTAGGCGCATCAAGCATGTTTTAATTAATCCAAATTAAAAATCAAACTAGTGTTTTAAACTTTGGGTTATGGAGTAATTAATCCGCGTTTAAATTTTAACCCTGCCAATTGGAAATGGGCCTCCACATTTGGTTGTGTGCGTATGGTCCTGTGGTCAGGGGGCTAGCCCCCTCCTTACCATCGCCATATCATTATATGAATTCAAATATATATCAGACCCCATACCTATACAGATCTAAAGTGGTGGTCTAATGGTATGGCTCATGGTTAGTGCGGGGGAGGTTGCAAGATTGAACCCAACCTCCGCCATTCCACCAATAGATAAATATTTCCACCAAATCATAATGTAAATTTTACCTTGGACTTAATAATAAATTTCGGCATTTGAGGGGGGAGGGGGCATGTGGCGGCCTCCGGGCTTGCCACATGTCCTCTTCCCATTGGCTTAAAATTAAACCAATAAAAATGAAACAAATCACTCACACATCATCCAGCCACATATTGACACTTGGCACAGTGTCTTGCGAAAATGAAGGAATATTCCCATAATATCATTATTTTCTAACTAGGCTGCCATGTCACCATTCAGGTATTTTTTGCAAAAAATTAGCTGTTTAGGAAAACAAACAACATGCTCTATATTCCTCATACAGACTCTCTTTTGAGTGAAATGAATTGCATCGTATTCCTGGCAACAAGGCCTATCCAGTTATTCTTGTTTGGATCGATTCTGAGTACTTTGAATTTTTAGCAAATTTTTGCCCCCAATCCAGATTCCGATCATTTACCTAAGCCAAAAACAACAATTGTCAACATTTTCATTATGGGTTTAATCTTCTACCATTTTATAATAGATAATTTTTAATCCCCATTGGATTGTAAAATAAATATATCATTTTTTCTCACAAATACATGGTTGGTTAAAAATCATTACAACAAATTTTTTTGATTGGTAAAATTTTAACCAAAATATTTAAAATTTGATTGCACTAATTTTCAATCTATTTATGAAAATAAATATCCTACTTCTCTCCAATAGGCTCAACCAATTCAATCAATGAAAGCTAGATCGAGGTATGGTTAAATTGAGAATTTGTACTTGGAGACAAATGAAATAAGGTCAATGTGTATAGGATTAAAACAACTTTTAACCCTCTATTGAGGCCCTAACACTTGATCAAGGTCTATACCTTATTTGAGGGATTTAATTAACCATGAAAAGAAGCTCAATTAAGGTTCTAGTGGATCTAATACAAACCCTTGTTACCAAAATCATATAGTGAGTGGATGAAAGACTTAAGACTCAATTAGAACGTGAAAATGACTTAGATCAAGGGTTTTTGAAATTTTTTTCACCCACCTCCCTTACCAAAAAGTGCATCATAAATTGATGGATTCACAATCAAATTTCTTCTACTATAATAAATATTTCTATTTTTTTCCATGCCTATATAGTAACATTTAAGACTACATTTTCTTGATTAAAATAAGAGATATATACCCAAAAATAAATTTCTAGATGGAAATAGGAGAGGTGATGGGAGTGATGCAACCCACATGAAGTTTTGGACAAGGGAAATACCATCTATTATTACCCATATCCATATCCACTGAACTACCTCTGCATCTACAACATGTCCATGATAAGAAAAGCAACCTATCTAACTTTTCCAAGAAATCATAAAGTAAAATAAATTTTGGGTCTATGGTGAAGATCTACCCTCCTCAAGCTCCAATGGAAGAATTGAGAGAGGGAGGCTTTAACACACAGTTTTGAGATTTTAAATGCTACTGAACATGAAATGTAAAAATATTAACTAATGCAACATGAAATGTAAAGAGATTAACTACTACAACATGAAATGGAAACATAATGCTACTATAGGTTTTTCACTCTATATTATTAGACATTTATTGAGTTGAAGTTGTGTCATGGTTGAATCCAATAGAGGCTCCATGATACATTGCATAGAGAAAAATAGAGATTTGATAGAGAGATCTGCTCGTTCTCACGCTTGGATACCTTCACATACATAAGAAATGAAGACGATACACAACATACTACTTCGCATTATTAACTATCAGTCAGTCGAAGAAGACTAAATCAAATGCGTCAAATAAACATAACACAACGATGGAAACAATATCATAGTCGAGTATATTAATTTAAAGAAGGAAGAGTACAACCAGGCTTCGACATTACGATCTCCTCCAGCAAGGTTCCAGGGGAGCACGTCTCGCAAAGCTCGTCGGGGAATTTAGACGGGGCTCTCTCTACGAGATCCTCCTTGTTTTGACCTTCTCTGTAACGATTACTCAGCTATAATGTCTCTTCTCCAAGTTCAGCTTCTTGGCTATATGTTCAGCTCTAGATTTTGTAAAGGGATAAGGCCGGTTTATATAGAAGGAGAGGGAGAGGTTAGGATCCCTATAATCATGGGGGGGAGTCCTATCCTCTAAGAATGTTCCATCAACCATTTCCTAAAGGAAGAAATCCATGGCTTATCGAGTTTAACCACTTGCAATGAGTCATTCTTGAGGTGGTTAAAGGAAACTTCTACCTCCAATTTGTTAAAAAACATTCCAAAAAAGGCTGGCATGGGCTCAACACAAGGACAGAGCGCTAGCTGGTGCGGCCTATAGTGAAAATATTCCCCATTGGCATGAGGAGTGAACTGGGTACTAGCGCCAATGCCAAAACATAGGGTTTTTAGTGCTTTCTGAGGAAATGTTCAACACGAAGAATCATGTCCTTATGCAGAAGGATGCAAAGAAGGTACTTGCAGAGTTTGACACTGCTCACAGGTCACAAGATAGACCCTCCAATATGCGGGGCTAGATATTGTAGGGATGGTGACAAAATGTCGTGTAACACAAACAAAATGTCGTATGACTATCCTTGCTATATTGGATTGATACAAATTTACAATGTTCAGAATCTAGACCTGTAAATACACTAACAAACATAAAATAAAATGCACGTGATATATAAATGATTCAAAACAACCTATACTAATTATCAAGAAGACCAGTACGTAATATCTTAACCAATGGACCATGAAATTAAACATCCAATGTATCATATCTATGGACAACATAGTGAGAAAGAAATACTCTTTTGTATTATATTTGAATCAAAAGGAAAGATACATCCTAGCCTTGATGTCAATAAAACCCCTTCCAATAGTATCCAATCCTCCCTTAAGTGATAAGCTTGCATCCTCGAATTAACAACGTAGGTTTACATAAAAATTCAACCCCTTTCCCTCTAGTGTGAGTTGAATTTATTGGCAAAGAGGAGGAGGTTTGAGATCCTCTTCCTAAGGATAAAATCCACAAAGATGTGGGTTAGGGTTTCATAATGGTAGGGAATAGATTCATGAACCATGGGATGAGGCCAAAATAGGTAGGGGCTCCATTCCTTCTTTTTGGCATAATATTCCCCATCAAGGCTTCTAGAAATTTCTTTTTATTTTTTACCTAGGTTAAAAGGTTGTCGCACTTTTTAATGGAAGACAAAGTGGACATTTTAACCTTTGGGAATCTTCCCATGTTATGATGTTAACATTTGAGTCATTTCATTTGAGGAGGGAATCGAGTGTAGAACATAGAGATGAAAATGAATGATTTTCTCATATAGAGTGTATAAGATTGTCCAAAAAGAAGGTAGTAATGTTGGTATCTTGCCCAAAAAAACAAATGTACTCCTCAAGTATATGGAATCTCTACCTAGCCATTCATGAAATCAAGTGATGATGTTCAAACCCAAAATGATGGATGAGGCTTGTGTATATGCAAATTACCTAGAAATTATGAGCCATAAAAAGGGAAGTTAGGTCGTTTGAAAGAGAAGGAACATTATGAAGCTTCCGAGGGGAAGAAGAAGTGAAAAGGGGAAAGGAAAAGAAGAAAACACTTACAACACACTAGTGCAAAGATCCTAACAACCACTACAACATTGTTGGTCACAAGAGGAGAAGTGTTGGAAATTCCACCCAAATTTTAACCTCAAGAAGGATGGTAAGAAAATAATCTCATCACCGTGCATTTGAGTAACCAAGTGGAAAGAAACTATAAAATGGAAGAAAATATTTTCTACACCTCTTTGTCGAAGGAGGTTAATCTTATTTTCCTTCATTGACAAGAATGTGGAAAATATAGCAAGAAAGGCTCAATTTTACTTTCTCTTGATCGAATTGAGAAAATTTGAATTTCCACATCAACAGACAACTTGGAGGCAGTTAATTGAGGTGGCATGGATATTATCACTCAGTTAGCTCAATAAATTTGAGTTACAAGACTTGGAGTGGAGTTAAGCATGTGTGATTGCTAAATTTTAGCGATCAAGTTTAGTTATATCCAGTTGTATATTATTTTATTCAACTCAAAATAGCTAGTGCATGTAAATAATTCGAGTTCCCCATTTCTGGTAGAGATTCCAAGGTAGTGTAAAATTAATTATATACAAGATTGGTTGTACCATTTAGAGTATTGGTCATGTGATGAATCATTGGGAATTTCTCAATAAATTTGGAGGAAAATCCAAAAGTATAGGGGTATATTTCCTAAGGAATAGCACAAGGAAATAGGAGAAAGTGAATGTAACATGATTGCGGGATAAATGAGTACGGGAAATGTGAGTGAGGGTAGCACAAGTCCAGCCAGAGTGAGAGAAGGTTTACTCTTGTAGTTTTTCATGAGAGAAAGAGATCAAAATTATAATTGTTTCTAAATTCACTTAATTAATGAAAATGGGCTTAAGGGGGTTTTAAAATTTTATTTCCCATAGAAAAATATGTGTACTTATGTATTTAATGGTGAATATTTCTGGATGTTGTTCTAAATTGTGAATCAATTTCTACATAGTAGTAGAGTAGAATTGTGTCTCTTTATTTAGATTAAATTTCTTACCCAGTTGCAATTCTATCACCATATTTCTACATCTTATTGGAGCAGGATTCACATTAGAACAAAAAATTTGAATTTGTTCCTAGGGAGGTTTCAATTTGTAGCTTCAGTGTAGCAGGATCTCTTCATATTTGGGAGAATGAATTTCAATGGACTAATATTGGAGTATGCCTTGTACTAATATTGGAGTATGCCTTGGACCTTATAATTCCTTGATTTGAATCATTTTTGGAAGAGTTAACGGACAGTAATAAAAATTGTTGCACATTAATGTCATGCATTTAAATTATGATAAGCTTTAATGACACCATTAAAAAAATAGCAAAATCTAATAAAAATAATACTTTAATCAACCACACAAAGTAAATTGAAATTAAGTAAAATTTAGAATTAATTAAATTCCAAAAATGCTTGGTTCCAAATTAAATTAAATAATCATATTTGATGGGATATATGATGCTGATATCATTGATTAATGATAATAAATATTCTGATAGATTCGTATTTTATTTTAAATATCTAAAAGAGAACATTTTTATGGTTCACCACATAGGATGGAGTATCTCGTAAAGTATTGATGTTGATATAAATAAATATTGTGATGGGTTTTTTATTAATTTATTATAAATATTTGGGTCCATGCAACCTGGCTTCAGCGTTCTTGATGTTTGCTGTGTCTTTCGTTCTCATACTCATACACTTGGAGGAAAGAAGGCGAGGGAGTTGAAGATGAGATCGAGGAATGGAATTTCCACCAGCCGGAGAACACAGGGGAGGGTTAGGTTTGTTGTGACACTTTTCTTGGTTTTATTGCAAATATTCACTTTCTGTCCGTGTAACGGGAGTCTCCAAAAGGAGCAAAAATTCCCTCACTTTATCAAACTGATAATATCTTGGCACATAAAATTACATTTCTACTGTTGGCATCTTCATACATTTCTACTGTTCTGTTCGCCACATAGAATCTTGGCACATCAGCATTGGTGTGCTCTCATTCGCCAGAGTACAGCATCTTCCCTGGGTACAGAAAAGGGAGTAAAGCAGCTGCGCACACAGCATCTTCGATGGGTCACAAAAAGGTGCGCTCTCATCCGAAACGACTGGAAAGGAAAATGTTGTTTATTTTATGAAAGACACATGGCACCGGAAACGCCCTATATAATGAGACCTTGGCTGCCACTCCAACTCCATCTCCACCTGTGTGTAGTATTATTGTATTTGCTTTCCTTTGCCTTCACCTTCATCTTCGGGCGTGAGAAATAGAATGGCTTCAGCTGTGCAATACAAAGTGTTCTGCAAGTTCGACAACAACGGCGACGGAAAAATATCTTCTCATACGATGCAAAGAGTTCTTTTTTTTTTAAGACATTTTATTTAAATAGTATTCAATTCCTTGATGGCAAGCGTAAATAGGAAATTGATTCTACATGTAAGATAATATTCCTCCAAGCGTTATTTTTGGAAGATAATTGATCCAGCGATGTCTGGGCATGTAATTTCTATGGTTTATTTTCAGTTAGAATATTCTAATGATCAGTGGGTAGAAGAAGTTATCTTAGATTTCTTATAATGTTTTCATCTCGTAAGACACCCTAAATTATGTTAAATTAAAGTCAATTTTTATTAAAGTCAATTTTAAATTAAAGTCAATTAAAATTTGCTCGACAGAGATGGCACAAAAACACTTCTTTCATTAAACTTAAAAAGCTATTACAAAATTCCTCAGAAATGTCGTTCTGGCCTTTAAAAAAAAAACTTCTTTGACTGCTACAAAAACACAATGCTTTCTTTCAATTTTGTTCTCTGTCTACATCAAAAAAAAATACACACATTATAAAAACTATTTTCTGCCTTCTGGCATTTCCACAAAGCAGTTCATTCATTTACAACTGCTCTCTTTGTTTTTCATACAGAGCCTCACTCTGCTTTTCAACACACTGTCACTTTTGCCTCTGTTGGATTTTTCAATAATACACACAGTCATCAACATTGCCTTCGGGCCTTTTTCTCCTTTTTATATGACCAAAAAAGAAATAAAATTATTTAACTTATATATATTATAAAATTTAGAAGTTTATTATATATATATTTCTAAAGTCAAATGACTTTGATACAATATCCCTCTCAGCTTTTAAAAATTAGAAATTTAAACCTAAGTTCTTAAACCATTGTTGCGGACTTCAAGTCAAAAATTAAATCCTATTGCAAAAATTATCGCATACCAAATGCCCCCTTGCTGAACCCTAGTTCTGTAACCCTTAGGAGAAATTTTAATAGTCAATAGTCTAATCTCGGATGATATCCTAATCTCAGAGCAATTTTCGAGAACATTGTTGCTCCCCTCAATTGATAAAAAAAATCATCAATCCTCGACAACGAATACGTATTCTTCCTGAATAGTCTCTCGAACTCACTCCAAGTAAAATCCTCCTCATAAATATTTCTAACGTTCTTTACATATTCACACCAAATATATTATTTACCTTTAAGACTGAATGTAGATATCATGGCCTTCATGTTCTCTGAGTAATCATGCAATATGAAAAATTTAATCATTCCAATCAACCATGCTTCTGCATCCTGTGTTTTCTTCATTTACCCATCAAATGTAGGTGGCTTTTATCTCTTAAACTCATCTGGAAAAAATCCCCTATCATTCCTGTTGTGTAACCAGCTCCAAAAATAGAAGAAAAGAGATATCCACGCCTTAGAAATAAGCCACTTCGAGGGGGCAACCTCCAATACATTACATGAATGAACAATTCTTGGATGATACAATTTACAAATCCTCCTTTCTATATATAGGAGTCCATGGGGCCATAATATAATCCTAGTGGGCCACAATGTAATCCTAGCCGACCTAACAATAATAATTTAAGGGCACAATAATAACAATATGGGGGTTACAGGGGTACAATAATAACAATAAAGGGGGCTACACTAACATAATAAGGGGCTATACTATTAATATAGGGACTTAACATGCCCCTCTCCTTCAAACAAGTGTTGTCCTCAACGCTTGATTATTTCTTGATGCTTCTGTATAAAATTCTCATCCTCCCATGTGAAGTATTTAACAGGAAATTTCTTCCGCTTGCTGAGATACTCTAAAATTGATCGTACTTGTTGATTTCTTGTTTCTATGACTGCATCATAACTTCTTTCGATGGGATGTTGATCTTCCTGTTGTTTCATTATATTCTGCACCAAAGTTGGGTTATCCTTTAAGAGTTGGAGAACTTGTTGTTGATGCTCGATGTGATCTTCCATTAATTTATCATCCATATTTGCTACTATTTGATCCTTCAAACCATCCAACTTAGCCTCCATTTCTGCTTTTAAACCATCTATTTCATCTTCAATTGCTCTTCGTAAGATTGAAACTTGTTGCACTTGGTACCATAATGTTGATATCTCATACTGCAACTCTTCCTCTTCATGCGTCATAGTATAGCTTTTTGAGGGATTAATGGGTATGGAATTATTTTTTGGAGGCATTATAGAACCCAATACTGATAAAAATTCTAAAATATGGCCTTGGAATCAATTCAAATTGATTCTTCACACAAGACTTATGCAATTCGGAAAAATACACACCTTTTTCTTGCTTTGAGGAGCTCGATATTGAAATTGTATTATCTCTGTTATTTCGGAACTTCAATATCTGAAATTCAGCACTGAAGTAGCCCTCTGAATTCTCTTTTGAATGCCACAGGTATGACCTGATTTGGATTCTCCAAGACAAAGTTGTGTCCACTCTCCCAAACTGACCTAATTATGGACTGGTTCAGTAGAGCGAACTTGTACGACTAGCCACGTGTCATTGTTTCGTTATTTGTCTTTGAAATTGATATCCAAGAAACTACAGGCCGTGGAATTGCGACCACTTTTGATGGCACTCCAATCCAATCTCCAGAGAGAGAGTTATTGAACTTTTCCCACGATCACCTCTTTGAGATGAAATTCAGGAGCCTGAAGAAGCACTACCTTCCACAGATCATATCTCCAAAAATATTGCGAACCAAGCCCTGAAATTTTTTGACGAATTTCCTCAGGATTTCAGCTTCGCACCATACAAATTTCAGATTCTAAACCTTCGTAGAAAAATTTTTATAGCGCAAATGCCACGATGACTTGTTTAGGAGCTTGAAAAAAGGCCTAACTTCCACAGATGATATCTCCGCAAATATTGCGAACCAAGCTCTGAACTTTTTAGACAATCTTCCTCAGGATTTCAGCTTCGCACCCTAAAAATTTCAGCTTCTGAAACTTCGTAGAAAAAAAGTTATAGCGAAAATGCCACGATGACCTGTTTGGAGCAGCGAAACCCTAGAATCCAAAGCTCCGATACCAAATGTTGTGTAACCAACTCCAAAAATAGAAGAAATGAGATATCAACGCCTTAGAAATAAGCCACTTCGAGGGGGCAACCTCCAATACATTACATGAATGAACAATTTTTGGATGATACAATTTACAAAACCTCCTTTCTATATATAGGAGTCCATGGGGCCATAATGTAATCCTAGTGGGCCACAATGTAATCCTAGCCGACCTAACAATAATAATTTAAGGGCACAATAATAACAATATGGGGGTTACAGGGGTACAATAATAACAAAAAGGGGGGCTACACTAACATAATAAGGGGCTATACTATTAATATAGGGACTTAACAATTCCTCCTGTAAGGTTGATAACAATGATGACCATGATAACTATCAGAACTAGAACAAGAATACTACCTGTGTCCATCACCCCTCCTTTTTGGAGTATCCAAGACCTAACATCCTTGCTTGTGTCATCTCTATCTGACTTTTGCCCACTATGGCATCTACTTCCACAGGCCCCATTAGTCATATCCTCCTATTCCTGCATGATTTTTTCATTATCTGCTTTGCAAATCCTTATTTTCTCCTTCAAACTACTTAATGTGTCTGCTAAGTCAGAAGAGTTCCCAAAACCACGCTACTCATCTAATTCATAGGGAGAATCTATGTATTCTACCATATTTTTATTCATATTTGACCTCTTCTTCCTGCAAGGTATATTATGTCAGATAAACAAAATCATAAACAAACTAGCATACCTTAGTATAGCTTGGAGAGGACACCTAGTCTTCAAGACCAATTCCATATTCCAAGCATGAATGTGGGATCTCAGAGAAAAAATCAATCAAAACCAAACCAGGGCTTCCAGAGGCCAAACCACCTCAACCCTCAATCGGTGATTCCACCTCATGGTCGAACATCACTAACCATCACCATATTGGTCTCTACCCAAGCTGTCTAGGGCTCCAACGCATTTGTTCCAACCAGGGCTTCCAGGACTATTAACCACAGCAAAGCACAACCACGAGACTGCATCCCCAGATGGTTTGTTTGTTTAAGGTTGTTTAAGGTTTAAGATATTTGACCTTTAATTTTTTTATTCATATTTAATCAAAACACATTAACCACCATATTTATTGTCCATAATTGTTGAATTAGGATGCACAAAATGGAGATTGCCAACTCAATTACCCAAACGAAAAAAGATGAAGCTCTATTGCAGAAACTCCACAGCCATAAATTTACTAGCTGGTTAAAACAATAGGTAAGTACATTATTTATATTATAAGTGTACTTAAAAATCATTACATTGGAATATTATCATGCAGGAAATTAAATATTTTTTTTAGAGGTTGAATGTATGAATTCTAACTACATTTAAAAATCTAAAACTATACAGATGGAGGGAGATGGAAATGTGTCTGATACACTTAAATGGCTAGCGCGTGGTTCCAGGAAATTCGTGAATAAGTACAAGGGATACCTAACCAATGGTTATAGATTCCATACAAAAAGCATGGAGAATGAGAGAACCACCCAAAATAGTGGCGTGTGTATGGAAGCTCAAACAATGATGAGGTCAAGTTCCAAAGATGCAAACCCTATACTTAAAACCACAACATTTTATGGAGTGGTAGAAGAAATAATTACATTGGACTATTTTTGTATGGAGTACACATTGTTCAAATGTAATTGGATTGATGTATACAATAAGAGAGGGATCAAAAAAGATGATTTGGGTTTTACAATGGTGAATATGAAGAAATTTTTAAGCCAAAATCATTGGCAAGATGATCCATTTATTCTAGCATCGCAAGCTAAACAAGTATTCTATGTACAAGATCGAGTTGAGACTGACTGGTATGTAGTGTTAACATGTCCTCCAAAAGGATTGAGAAATAATGCATCATATGAACCCGAGTATGCAGATTTGTCACATGTTGTGGACTTTCAAGACACAAAATGTGTAATTGAAGAAGATATAGTTGATGTCGATGTCAATGTTGACGTGAACGTGGATTATGTCCGTTCAGATTGTGAAGGAATATGGTTGAACCTTAAGAAATAAAACATATTGATTTTTCTATTTTGTTTCAAGAACTCCAAAATTGATATTTGGTTATGAAGAGAGATTCCTTTGTTTCTTATCTATAAAATGTTTTAGGCCCATTTAGTAGATATATTTTTAGTCCCTGCCAATGACAGTGACTATTGTTTTCGGATTGCACCATTAATCTTGTCCATACAAAAAATTGAACACATAAAAATTTGATATGTGTGAAGTTACTACAATTTTTATATTTTTTAAGATTGAAATGAGAATTTTCTATATTATTATTAGATCATAGCCCTAGAAATTAATCATTTAAAAGAACCCAGAAAATACAAATTTCTTGGGCACATGCCATTTTTTAGCCTTCTTCAGCGACTGTTGGTTTCAAAACGAACTATTCAGTTGTGGGTTGCAAAACAAACTATGGAGAAAAAGGAGCATAAAGAATCTGAGCATATTATTGGACGGTCAATTGGAGGATTCCTTAGCTTAAGCACAGTTAAGCTAATCATTCTGCATTTTCCTCCATGTAGGTCAGCAAAAACCAGGATGAACATTTACAAAAACGTAAGTGCCATTCTCACATTCTTACCAAAGTTTTTGAAAGATACTATGCTTTCTTTTTTTGTTATTTTGTTATCGATAGCTCATTTAGTTTAAGAGATTTCAGTGCTGTGGACTTCATCATTTTCCCTTACAAGGCTTCCTTGCAACCTAATATTGGCAAATACCATTATGGTTCTGATTGTTGTCTTATCAATTCTTACATAGCTGCTATTTGTTATCATGTTGCATCTGGAACTGGATGACCAATTTGGGTAGATCCTGTGGATGAAGAATCTTGTTGGTTGCCTTTCTGATTTTACATTTTTCTATTTTATATCTTTCCTTCAACAACTAATAGTTCATTTTCTTCTGGATAATCTTTTCCGTGATAGTTTTATTCTATTGAACAACTTTCCTTTCAACTTGTAAGGTTTGTGGTTTGAAATCCTTGAAATATACACCAACTGTTTAGATAAACTATGAAATGGTTGCGAAGAGTTTCAGTTAATATACTTCTGCAACAATTATGCATGCTTGCTCCTGCAGCCTTGTACCGCTTAGGCTTATAAGAGATATTTAACTGCTTGAAGCTTGACCTTATCATTACTTTTGATTGTTCGCGGAAAGAGTATGGCTAGTAGTGTGTCTAGATTCTAAAGGCGATAATTTACATGCATAAGTACACCTATTACAATTTTCATACATTATTCATCATTGCTCAAATGAAGCTAACACAGATATTGCTGTAAGCATTCCATTGTATGTAAATTGTGCTTTATCTACATGAGGCTCCTTAACAAACTGGTTGTCTATTTGAAGGTGGGAGGTTCAAGTGGTTCTCCAAGTGACACAGCAAGCACAATGATGCATAAATTCTGGGATTCGACTCTGACATTAGAGCCACCGGATATTGATGAGGATGGTCAGAGGTATGATTAGATATATATTTTCTGCTATGCCTGTGAAGTTTGAATTCAAAGGTTTAATGCTTACTTGAGACGGGGCTTTATCAACTGGTTAAGCATTATTTGGCAATACCATGCTTGTTATATTGGTGTGCAGTGATTTCTCTCCAAGGCAGTCAGTTGATGGTACAGAATCAGTAAAATCAGGATATCCATTGTTAGGTCTTGCGAATACATTTGATTATAAGTTGTGTGATTCCAAGGGGCATATACATCGTTTCAACTGTGGTATGAACTGAACTTCATAGAATTCCACTTTTACTGATTATCCATTTGGGTTCTGGAAGTTGAGACTATTTTTGTAAAAAGGCGATACAATGTAGATACTGATGTCTGGTGTTGTTTTGGTGATAGGATTCGAGAGCTTAACAGAGCTTGCTTCTGTTGTTGTTCAACGAATAGGAGATGATATTGATCAACTCCAGCCACTTCAGATTTTGGTACTTAGTTATCAAATTTAGTTTTAGAAAGCTTCCTAATAGTGACCAAATCTTATGTATTAGAACATTAAGTTTTCAACATGATATATTTACATACAATTTTATTTGATGCTTTATGATGGCAGTATGAAGATGATGAAGGTGATAAGGTCATACTCTCCACTGATAGTGACCTTGTTGCAGCTGTAAATCATGCCAGGCAAGCAGGTTTGAAGGTATTGCCCCCTCTCCAAAAAAGCTGTTAGTATTCGATAAGATATATTAGCTGTGTTGCATGGATGTAGTACATATGAAACCTTACTGCTTTAATGATTTAATTGTATCATCCAGCACAATTCTAGTCATACTTCTATCAAGGTAGTATTGTGTTGTTTATATATGGGTTAAGGTCTCACTTTATCTCAATATTGCCTACTGTTGTCCCCTTTACTGTTCTCTTAATGTTTGCTTGTTGCTATGAAATAATTAATGTAGGGCTTGTGGCTCAGTAACCATGGTAATCTGGCCTACTGTTCTCCTTTTTTACTTTTGTATTTTAACATGTCAAAGCACGTATTGCATTATGGTTTTTATTCATCATAATGTATTGAAGATGTCTCCTATAACAAACATTTGAGATATGGGGGTATAATATTTACCAATTTTGTAGATGCTATGTGAGAAGCGGGGGCTCTTCCTTGAAATGGATGACATCATTTGAGGCTTGGGGTTTATGATTTTAAAGGGAGTCATGAAAGCTCACAGTGACAAGATCTGGGATCGCTTTGTTGTTGAGGTAATGCCATAGTTGAAAAGACCTTTCATTCCATGTAAAGCTTCCTCTTTTGTTTGTGTTTGGTTGCTTGAACAGACCATAGACTTCAAGAATTGGCATTGTGATTTATAATGAGAACAAAGTATGCAATTTATTTGAAGGCTGCGTGTGTTTCTAGAGACCAAAAAAATTGCATGGTTGATGCTTAATAACTATCACTTGGAGATTGTTCTTGGGAATTTGATTGAGTAGGGTTGTAGACCATAATATATTCTAGCTATATTCTAGAGCAGAACATCGTCATTATTTTCAATGATTAAAGTTAAAATCCCTTTTCGTTCCCAATAATATCTTTAAGTTTCTGAGGATAGGTGGCTTTTGATGCAAGAAAAACATGAAACTAGGTGAGAACATGAGCCATGTATTATTTTGTTCACATTGCTCCAAAGAAGAAATTTGTCTTGGATGTTGAAACTTGAGATCTATGGAAAATCAAGAGGATAGGATTAGTTCCTATCTGAAATATCACAGTAAATCTGCATTAAAAAGAATAAATAAAAATAAAAATTGAAGGATTAGCACATTTGAGATTAGATGGGAAATGGACTGATTTGAACTTTATTACTGTCAGGTAGTTTGTCCAGCCTATGGGACTTGTAACAAGGGTTTCTAGAGTGAAACTTCATGAGTTCTTGCATTGGTGATTTCAGAAGGGAATCTAGTAGGACTGTTGTATAAATCAAAAGGTTAAAGGTCCTGTAGTTTGTCCTCTTTAGGGTGCTTTCTAGACCTGGAATTTGTTATGAGAAACACTGTATACCACTTTCTTAGATGGTTGTAGGTGAGGCATCTAAGAATGGGATGGTTGTCAGTATGGTCATTGTCTGATTTTCACAATCGTAAGCCCATTTTCTTGATTCATACGTTGGCCATTTCTATCTACCAAATTTAATTTTAAGTCATGCAAATTTGTCCTATTCGTCAGTTTTCAATATTCACTTTCAGTTCCACCCCTCAGCAGCCCTACCTATGTCAGCACATGTCTGTTTACAAAGGAATAAGAGATTAGGAAATAGGTATCTTGCCAAACACCCGGTCTGGTGTTTTTGCTAAGGATTCATATACAGAAGTATGAAGTCTTGAATTTGAAGTATTCTTGTACTTTGCTGCCTAACTTTATGTTTTCTGCTGATGCAAGGGATTTGCATTTTTTCTAGAAATTTCCTTTTAGGTTGCCATTGTCTACGTGCTTTAATGAATGCCATCCATTCAACCATTTGCAGTTCTGATTTTCTAGGTCCCAACTATTGTTTGTCAATTTCTGTTAATATTTCCTGCTAGGTTATTTGTTTAATAGTAGATAGTGTTAGATGATGTCACAGATGATAGGAATCTCCACAGTTCGCCATGAGTTCCTAAGGTTCTCCACGAGTGTCTCATACTTTCTGCATTGTACCATTTAATCCCAGTCAACTGCCTCATCTTCTGGGTCCTGATTGTGGTTTTCTTTTAGTTTTATTGATTGGATCTACAACCTTTGGGAGAGTTTTGGTACCTCAAATAAATTATTTAATAGTTAATACCTAGTTTAGTGACTGGTCACATTGATGAGAAACTTCACTGAGGTATCCTTCTTCGGTGCTATCACAAATTCGCAAATTCCATTAGGAGAAAAACTCATGCATATTACAGGTCACTGTAATACAGATGTACACTGCAGAAGAAGTTGATTTAGATGAG